>LR552671.1:0-27826 GCA_900536415.3 Caenorhabditis sp. 38 MB-2015
CGCGCTCATACCAATTGTTTTCCTGCTATTCATGCTTGATAAGTATAGGACAGATGGCGTCCTATATTTATCAGCCACTCTGTATTTATTGCAATACGGAAATCGACAAATTTTTCAGCTATACTGCTCGCCTATATCTTTTTGCACAGTTTCAATCAACTTTCTCCATCTGATAAACAAGGCATTGCTGGAAAAAAGTATTTGGCAGTCGATTATGAAGTTGGAAAATATCGCGATCAACTCAAAAAGTGCACAAAAAATGCGGAGTGTTCAGACAAACAGTTCTGTGGAAATATCTTCAGTTTGACTCATCCGGATAAATTCGACAATCTCAACACATTTTGTTTCACAGGTTATTCTTCTTTTTTTTTTTACAAAGTCTTTTAAAATCGATAGTTACAGTTCCGGAAATGGCAGCGCCTCACAATTCAAACACCACATACACAATTCTACCGGAATCGCTCAATCTTGTGTTTTGTGATACTGACCAGGATTGCAAAACGAACGGAACCGATGGAAACTCGTTCTGTCACATTGAAACTGGACAAGAGTATGCGGGAAAGAGTGGTTCGACGACAAAATTGTACAAAGGGCTCTGTGTGGACGTGAGCTATTGGATCTTCTGAATCATGAAGATGATCTTCAATTTCTTGAAATTGCAATTGTGTTTTTCAGGTCTTGAAACCTCCAAAAGAAGAATCCAAACCTCCAAAAGAAGAATCCAAACCTCCAAAAGAAGAATCCTCCATCATACTTATCGTTGTTTCGATTGTCATAATTGTGATTCTTGTTGTCGCTGCTCTTATTGGTGGATTTGTTTTTTATAAATTGAAATTGAAGAATGGTAAAATAGGGGAGAATATGAAGGGAATTGAGAAGAACAAAATATCCACAGCGTCATTCTCACCAACCATTTCGACATAAAACACGGGTGTAAATGGAACAAAAGTAGAATCTCCAACAGTTATTTGAATACCCAGTTTTTTTCTTGAAGGCCAATGAATTTTATTGTATTGAGTTGACATCTATTAAGTTTTGCTGGCGCAATTTTGGTAGCTTGAAATGATAATTATATTTATTTTATCTAACATTATTTTATCTAACGGAGGAATTTTAATCATTTTTTAGGTCACGCTAAATGATTTTTTCCACGTTTTTCTGCTCATTTCATATTAAAAAACCTGAACTTTTCATTTTCAAAAAATGAAGTTTGAAAACAAATTCAATGAAAAATTTAAAATGTAAACTCAGGAATCGAAACTTATCTTAATTTCGTATAATTTTTTCAACTTCAAAATTTTTATTTTGATTTTTTAGAGTAAAACGTCTAACTTTTCGCAGAGACTTCGACAGATTTTGAAAATTTTTATTGAATTTTCAAGTTTTTGATTTGTCGCATCAAACATGATACTTTTCTGTATTTCAATTTTTGGGACAAACTTTGAATATTCAAAAGCAACATTTTTGAAACCCAGTTTTCTTGATTCCTCAGAACTCTACATTTTTAAAACTGCAAAATAATCAAAAATTATGGACTGCGAATTTGCGTTATAAACTTTTTTTGAATCTGCACACACCGAAATTGTTGTTTTTTTTTGTTTTTTGTGGAACATGTATGTTGTGGTCCTGATTGCCAGTTGTTGTAGTTGTGTCGGTTCAACGAGGTAGATGGAGCACAACTTTATTAACCCAAATGGGGTAATAGCAAAAACTGATTACAATGAGCAGGGAGCGGGTTTATATAGGGAGTGTGAACAACACAAAAATAGTAAATATAGCGGGGAAAATGGAGGTAGATCAAATATAAATGTGGTAGATCAAATATAGATATTTGATCTAAACAATTAGTAACTTTATGGGTCTACGATCCCAACATCTCCCTTACTATGAAGTAGGTTGCGACGATGTGACTGCGGCGTAGCTGCGGCGTCGATACGAAGCAATTGTTGACGTTGCCATTGTTGATCGTCGTGGTGGCGATGCAATGTCGATTGGCATTGTCGATGTTGTCGTGGTAGACAACGAAGCAGCGGCGTCGACGAACTGACATGCGACGGCTGATTGATGTCTGGCGGCATTGGTGGCAAGTTGAGCACTGATAGCAAGTGATCCGGCGTTGGAGACTGAACTCTGCGGCGTAACTGGTTGCCATACCGTTTCCAGACTTTGTCTTGACTCTTAACTAAGTATAATCCTTTGTCAAGACGACGAACTACTTTTGCAGGATGCCATTTTGATTTCACTTGGTGACAATCTTTGACTTTAACTGCGGCATTTACTCCTAACTTTTCACTTTTCGACTTGTGTCGATTTAACTGAGTATCGGCGAACGGCTCGAACATTGACTGAGTTTCCATATCGGCAAACGGCTCGATCTTTGATGGATAACTACTAACTTCATTTTTCGACTTCTGTCGATTCAACTGACTTTCCATATCGGCGACCGGCTCGATATTTGACTGGTTTATGACTTTACTAGTCTCACCCCCTCTCTTACTAATACTACTAACTCTTTTACTAGTAACTTCTTCTGATGAGACTAACTTCACTGACTGTGTGAGCGACTGCAGCAGTGTTAAATCTTGAGTGATCCAGTCCATTCCGAGCAATGAATGGGTGTCGACGACACGACATGTACCATAACCATTGTGTCCATTGAGCACGAACGAACATCGGAACTCACCTTTGACTGGAATCGTCGTCTGATTCGCAGACTTCAGAACGATGGACGGTGGTGACAAGGTTGGACGTCCCATACCAATCCAATCCTTGTAACTGAGCAAACTTGCTTCGGCACCAGTGTCCAGTTGCATCTCAACTTCTTGACCATTGATCTTCACCATCTTGAAGATTCCATTCGGTCTTCCAGCTTCAACATTGACCGTATTGATTGCATTGTTTATTGGTGCACGGCAGAGTCTTGCGAAGTGACCAACAGTGTCTCAATTAAAGCAAACTACTGACTTATACTTGCAATCCTTGTCTGAGTGGTTACGACCACAATGACGGCATGAAGCTTTCTGAGGCGCAGAACTTGTTACCTGCCCTCTTCCCTTTCTCTCACTAATCGCATTGATGTCCAAACTGGATTTTTGCGATGTTGAACCAACGAGTTGCGAATCTTCACGGATGTCAAGTAGACGCTTGATCTCATTCTTCAGGTCGAGAAGTGTAGTCGACGGCTTGGCTTCCAAATATTGAATCGCACGAGTCCTGATATCCGCATACTGCGGTCCTCGGAATCCACATATCCAAATGAGGCATTGAAGCTGTTCGTCCGACATACTCTTCCACTCAGCAAAATTGAAATGACGTTTAACTAAGCCTGTATACTCGTCCAAACCTGATCCGGCATACTCTAACTGTAGGAACTCAAAGCGGCGTCGAAACACTGACTTTGACGGTCCAAACATGTCTTTTAACTGTTTAACTGTGTCGTCGAATGATAACTCAGAAGGTTTCGATGGTAGGATGATGTTGGTGTACTGTGCATAAGCAACTGAATCCAACTTTGAAGTGATGAGACGAGTTCGCCCGGCATCATCCATATCCTTCCCATCCTTACTGATGACATCTTCATAGCGACTATACCAAACATCGAATGTGCAGCCACTGTCTGGATCGAAGGTGAACTCTGTGAGGCGAGCATTGAGTGAATCGACAAGAGATACTTGTGAAGATTGTTGCGGCTGAGTAGTGGAGAGCGAAGTTGCCAACTTGGTAACTGCTTCCAGGATGTTTTGTTGGTTTTCGGTTTGCTTCCGAAGAAATTCAACCAACGCGGGATCCATTACTACTACTAGTACTGATATTTTTGACTACTATCAACTTTTAACTGACTACTAACTGACTATTAATTACTAACTGGTAACTAATAACTTACTGAATACTACAGTACCAATACTGTTCCAGCAGCGTGACTTCGAAAATGATCCTGATCGCCAGTTGTTGTGGTCCTGATTGCCAGTTGTTGTAGTTGTGTCGGTTCAACGAGGTAGATGGAGCACAACTTTATTAACCCAAATGGGGTAATAGCAAAAACTGATTACAATGAGCAGGGAGCGGGTTTATATAGGGAGTGTGAACAACACAAAAATAGTAAATATAGCGGGGAAAATGGAGGTAGATCAAATATAAATGTGGTAGATCAAATATAGATATTTGATCTAAACAATTAGTAACTTTATGGGTCTACGATCCCAACAATGTATTTATCTCAAAGTCTGAAAAAAACTCTATCGTTCCAAATCGAAATTGCGGTTCCCATTCATCGGGTGAACAGTTTCGAGAAATGAAATAACCGCAGAAAAATGTGTACGTGTTCACGTTGCCCTAGAAAAAATACAGGAAATCGAATAAAATCGTCATCTTAAAAAAAATGATTAAAATTCCTCCGTTATTTAAATTATCCTCAATTTTGGTAGCTTGAAATGATAAGAATATTTTGCAGGCGCATTTTTGCTAGCTTGAGAATTATTATGTGTTTCTGGCGCATTTTCGGTACCTCAGAGAGTATATGATTTTTGCTGGTGCATATTTTGTAGCTTTAGAATTATGCAGATATTCTGTTGACGCATTTTTGGTAGCTTCAAAATGAATGAGTTATACTGGCGCATTTTTGGTAGCTTGAAGAAAAATACGTTATTTTTGCTGGCTCAGTTTTGGTAGCTCTAAAATTTTTTGTAGCTTTAGAGTTATATAAATACTTCGCTGGCGCAATTTTGGTAGTTTGAGAATTATCATGTTTTGCTGGCGCATTTTTAGTACTTAGAGAGTAGATGACTTTGCTGGCGCATATTGTGCATTTTTCATACTATAGGGCACAGAAATATGGGCGGAGCCTTCCAGCTCCCAATCCACGTCATATGCTCCCGTTTCTGTCCTCATAAATTAATCAAATTTTCACATTTTCGCCTTTTCTTATCAGTTTGAAACACACACACAAAACTCTTATCACTTTTTTAATTCCACCCTTTTTCTGACTACTGTTTGAATTCCTTTAAAATTTATATTTTTCAGAGCAAAAAAAAAATGCTAAAATCGATTTTTTTGAGCATTTGCGCAATTTTGGGGTTGGCAACCGCCTTCAACTCGAATTTCCAGTATGGATGTCAGGATTCACATTGTTCTTTTCAACTTATTGTGCCAAAGGTACGGTAGATTTTTGGGACTGAAAAAAGGTCTTTTGAAGGTACAGTAATCATTGGGTTTGAGCCCAAAATACACGGATTTTGAAGGTACAGTAATCCTTGGGTTTGGGGCCAAAATAGAGGGATTTTGAAGGTACAGTAATCCTTGGGTTTGTGGCCAAATAACCCGGATATTAGAGGCACAGTAACCCTGAGGTTCTTTACCAAAATACCCAGATTTTAAAGGTACAGTGACCCTGAGATTCTTTACCAAAATACTAGAATTTTAAAGGCATAGTAACCCTGAGGTTCTTTACCAAAATGGCCGGATTTTGGAGGTACAGTAACCTTTGGGTTGGACCCAAAATACAGAGATTTTAAAGGCACAGTAATCCTTGAGTTTGGGCCCAAAATACAGGGATTTTAAAGGTACAGTAACCCTGAGGTTCTCTACCAAAATACCCGAATTTTGAAGGCACAGTAATCCTTGGGTTTGGGCCCAAAATAAAGGGATTTTAAAGGTACAGTAATCCGGATTGTATAACTACAGTAATCCCAAGCTTGAAAATCTAGGAGGTAATTACTTTTGCTTCTTAAAGTATGGTTTTTTGTTAGATTACTGTAGTTTTTTAAAATAACCTATCGGGTTACTGCCTTTTCATTCATGGGTTGCTGTAGTTCTCCCAGTTCCTGAAAAACTACAGTAATCCTGAAAAACCTGAAATTTCTCGTAAAACTACAAGAACTCACAGATTTTGGACCTAGAATGCTCATTTTGAAACACAAAAAACCAAATTTTGGGCTTTTCTTTTGCTACAGTACCCCAGACCAAACTACAGTACATTTCCAGGAAGTGGCCCAATTCATCGACGAGCAACAACTCACCAGCGTAATCTCTCAAATCTCGAGCAATTTGAACACCCTCAACGCCACCGCCTACAGTGCCAACAATTCGGTCAGTTTGGCCAACTTCAACGACGCCTTCAACTCCACCATCACACCAATCAATGCGCAAAGTGTCTCGTTGGCTTCTAGTGTTTCTACAGTAACCCTCAACTCTAGCGTACTCTTGAAGGATAGTGACAACGCCAATCAAACCGCCCAAATTCTCTACGACGCGATTAAGTGCTTCCAAAACTTGACTATTTCGAGCTATCATTGCTTTAGTGCTCAGACCACTTTGGCACCGGCTACTACTGTAGCTTCTGGTAGTACTGTAGCTCCTGGTAGTACTGTAGCTCCTGGTAGTACTGTGGTTCCAGGAAGTACTGTAGCTCCAGTCACTGGTGTCACTGGAACTACAAATGTTCCTGTCACTGGAGATACTTCTGCTACTGATGCTCCTGTGACTTCTGTCACTGGCGTGACTTCTGGAGCCGGAACCACTGGAGCGTCTGGAACTACACAAGCTGCTGCTACTACTGTAGCTCCTGGTAGTACTGTAGCTCCTGGTAGTACTGTAGCTCCTGGTAGTACTGTGGTTCCAGGAAGTACTGTAGCTCCAGTCACTGGTGTCACTGGAACTACAAATGTTCCTGTCACTGGAGATACTTCTGCTACTGATGCTCCTGTGACTTCTGTCACTGGCGTGACTTCTGGAGCCGGAACCACTGGAGCGTCTGAAACTCCACAAGCTGCTGGAAGTTCAACCTCGGCTCCAGATACTACTTCCGACCGGGGACAAATTGGTGAAGAATTTTAAATCAAGATTTTTTTGAATAAAGGTTGAACGATATTTTCGAATTGAAGGCGTATGTTTTGTAGGTTGACGCATTTTTGGTAGCCAGGGAATCAATGAGAGTTTTGCTGGCGCATATTTATTAGCTATGAGTTTCTCGGCTTCACTGGCGCATTTATGGTAGCTAAACCATCTAATCCATGTTTCACTGGCGCGTATTTTGTGATTATGATTTTGTATTGTTTATAGTTTTGCTAGCGCATATTCTGTAGTTATGATATTTTTGAAGGCGTATTTTTTGTAGATTCAACTGTTGGCGCATTTTTGGTAGCCAGGAAATTGATGAGAGTTTTGCTGGCGCATTTTCGGTATTTATACTTTCCAATTTAGTGTGGACATTGTGCTTTCACTGACCCATTTTCTGTAGTTCAAAGAGCAGATAAGTTTTGCTGGCGCATTTCTGGTGGCTTGTAAAAAAAAAATCACTGGCGCATGTTTTGTAGCTTTACTCTCTGGTCACAGAATTTCCAAGTTCAATTTCACTGACGCATTTTTAGTAGCTCGAAGAAATTGTGGATATTTTGCTGACGCATTTTTCGCAGGTTAGGAGCATATGCTATTTTGTTGGCGCATTTATGGTAGCTAGAAAATGGATGAGTTTAGTTAGCGCATTTTTTGTAGCCATATGTTTCTACTGTTGCAGTATATCTTCACTGACGCATTTTTTGTAGCTCAAATCTAGAAGTAGTTTGTGATTCAGGTAGTTCTGGGGTACTGTATCTTCTTGCAACGTGTCCTCACATAAATCAACACATCAATTCCATCAAATAGGCCCATTCATTATCGAAATGTCGAAACCTTCTTATAAAAATTCGATATTTTTCAACAAAACACAACAAAATCATGAATTTGTGGATTTTGGCGGCCTTATGTTGCACTTCTCTTCAAGTAAGTTGCTGAAATTGGCTGTAATTAGGTTATAAGACAATTTCAGTATCGAATGATTGACGAGTTCGAATTGCTGAAAATGTACGATGTTGACCATTCGATGCTGCTCGCTTTTCGTGAGCAACTCCGAAAAGTGTACACTAACGACAAAGAGGATCTTTTTGGGATGGTTGAGGTGATTTCGGATGATATTAATAGTAAACATTGGAGGACGGAGAATGGTACCAAACCGTGGCAGGTGATTGCGAGCAAGAAAAATATATATGGAACCGTTTGGAACTTTTCTTTCTTTTATTTCAAGTTTAATCATTTGTACTTTTTGATTCATGATTGATGTTTTTTGAGATAAAATTATTTGCATTCAAAATTCAGGTACTAGAAATGCGTCAGTGAACTATAGCTACAAAATATGCGCCAGCAAAATCTTCTTCTCCGGATGTGTATATTGTAAAATTCTGAGCTACCAAAAAAGCGCCAACACAACATGCGCCAGTGAAATAGAACCAGGCGACAATTTGGGACTAGAGGATCATAGCTACAAATTATGCGTCAGCAAAACATCTGTTTATTTTTCAAGCGACAAAAAATGCGCCACGCCTAAAACTTATTTGGGGCTAGACTAAAAATTATGCGTCAACGAGTTTTTTTCGCTACCAGAATTGCGTCAGCAAATTGTTTGTCTAATTTTCGAGCTACAAAAAATGCGTCAGCAAAAAATGTGTGTAATTTTTAAACTACTGAATAAGCGCTGGCAAAACATCTAAAACTTGACGATTTGGGGATAGACTACAAATTATGCGTCAACCACACGTTTTTTTCAGTTACCAGAATTGCGCCAGCACAAGTTATTTGCTCTGTGAGCTACCGTGAATGTGTCAGTACTACAAATTTTGGACCAGCAAACAACGTCTACTCTCTGAGGTACCAAAAATACGCCAGCAAAACATCTATTTTTTTTAAGCTAGAAGAAATGCGCCAGCAAAACATCTGTTTATTTCACAAGTTACAAAAAATGCGCCAGCACAACTTATTTGCTCTATGAGTTACCGAAAATGCGTCAGCGAGTCGTGTGTCCTATTTTTGAGCTACAAAAAATGCGTTAGCGAAAAAATCTAACAAACCTAACAATCTTGGATTAGAGAATCATAACTACAAATTTTCCAGCTACCAGAATTGCGTCAAAAAAATATACCTAGCTACGAAAAGGCTACGAGAAATGCGCCAGCAATTTTTCTATTGTTTTGAGCTACCAAAAACGCGCCAGTGTTATTCAAGTTCTATGCACCCCTGCCATGCCAAACTCTTTATTCCCAAAGAACAAAAAAAAAATGCAATCAATTGGTAGAATAAACCAAAAAGTATTGATCCATCCAGTAAAAATACACATAGTTATAGGCCCAAATGATACTGTAGAACTTCTCGCTGCCGATGAGCACCGACCAATGATCAATTCCATCAATTGTCTTGTTGGTTTCCAGAGTTCTTGAAGCTTCCAAAGAGCCAATGTGTCGTTGATGATCATAATCTTTTATGTAGGCTCTTCTCACTTTTGTTATCACCTCAATCATCTCATTTGTCGTCAAATTCTTCGACCCAAATACATCGATAGTATATTGATCGACAATCAGTTTGTACTGAAAAGATCTTATCACCTAATTTAAGCCAATTTCAGCAACTTACTTGAAGAGAAGTGCAACATAGTGCCGCCAAAATCCACAAATTCATGATTTTGATGTGTTGAATTTGAAAAATATCGAATTTTTATCAGAAGTTTTCGACATTTCGATAATGAATGGGCCTATTTGATGGAATTGATGTGTTGATTTATGTGAAGACACGTTGCAAGAAGATACAGTACCCCAGAACTACCTGAATCACAAACTACTTCTAGATTTGAGCTGCTAAAGATGCGTCAGTGAAGAATTTTTGAATCATCTGACGATAGAGAATCACAACTACGAAAAATGCGTCAACACAGCATCTATTAAATTTTCAAGCTACCAGAAATGCGCCAGAAAAATAGCACATGCTCCTTACCTAACTTACAAAAATGCGTCAGTCATCAAATACGCACTGGACCCCCATCTAAGATACAGTACCCCAGAGCTACCTGCGTATCAGTGAAAATATTTGAGTGGGTAGGAGTTGTTCAGTGTGATTTTGAACACGGGTGTCCTGAGAGTAGTAATTGTTTGGTGTGATTTTCGACGTCTTTAGTTTCGTGCGTTTTCGAAAAAAAAAAAGAGGAATCGATCAGTGTGATTTTTGAAGCCTTCTTCATTAGGTGTATTTCATCAAGAGTAGGAGTTGTTCGGTGTGAATTTCGACGCCCTTAGCTTCATGTGTATTCGAAGTAGGTTTTCTAGAGTGTGATTTTCGACGTCTTTAGCTTCTGTTCAAAAAATTAGGAATTGTACAGTGTGATTTTCACCAATTTTTTGAATTACTATTTTCAACGTTCCCCTAACAAGGTAAGGAATTCTATAGTGCGATTTTCGACAAGGCTCCCATTGGTGCTATTTTCGACGTATTATCATATTTCGTAAGGTAGGAAATCTTTAGTGTCTTTTTCTACAAGTGAGAAAGTTTGACCCCGTTTTTGAAAAATTATGCAAAGCCAGTTTTTAATGCGATGTGCAAAGTAGGAAAAAATGCAAACAATTTACAAAAAAAATGTGCAATGTGTGAATTATTTTTGTAGAAAATTTGCAAGTTTTCAAACAGCGCGAGGGTTACTGTTGCAGCCTGTCATGCGTATCTAACAACCCCGCGAAATAAGTTAAAAAAATAAATACATTGGAATTCAAACAATTTAAGTTCGCGGGGTTGTTTGATACGCATGACAGGCTGCAACAGTAACCCCCGCGCTGTTTGAAAACTTGCAAATTTTCTGCAAAAACAATTCACACATTGCACATTTTTTTTGTAAATTTTTTGCATTTTTTCCTACTTTGCACATCGCATAAAGGACAATATCTAGAAAAATTATCTGGAAATTACATTTCTGAGAACTTTAATTTCAGGATATTAGCATTTTATTGAAACTTGTTCTGGTGATATTTGAGAATTCACTATATTTTCAGAAAAAAATCACCTTTTCTCTTCGTGATATTTCCTGCAACGTTTCATATCATAAAAATTCCCATTATTCAAATTATGCCAAATTGGCCCATTCATTATCAAAATGTCAAATAATTCCTATAAATTCTCGAAATTCCGCCCCAATCGACATCACAATCATGAAATTGTCGATTCTCGTCATTTTCGTCGTCTTTTTCTGCCTTCAGGTGAGTCAAAATGAGCTCTCAAATTGTGCTCAAAATCAAAAAATACTTAATTTTCAGCAAGAAGTTGTTGGTGGCGAATGGAGCGTGGGGAATAGTTGGCGAGAAAACTTTACGGAAAATGGAAAAAACTACTTGGTCAGCGTTTGTCAAGCACACTACAACGACCACGATGACTATAATACCATTTCTACACGAATTTTGAAACAGATCCAGAAAGACAACAATGGAGCAATATACAATGTGATGGTGTTCAAGACTAACAACGGAGGCGCTTCCGTGATTTCCGACAATATGATAACCATTTTCTATAAGGAGACAACTTTTTTCATTTTCAAAAGATAATTATTGTTTTGAATAAAGTTGGGAAAGCATGCATACTTTTGAGAAACTAAACATATAATGGCGAGGACGTTGAAAATGACACTATGGAATTCCTTACCTTGTTAATAAAACGTTAAAAATAGCACTTGAGAAGACCTACTCAAAAAAGGTGGATATATCACTTTTGTAACTAGCAAAACGTCGAAAATCACATTTTAACATTCCTGCTTTTTTGAAAAGCTAAAGTGAAATTAAACATTTTTTGAACCAATATTAATCGATCGCCAAATCAAAAAAGAATTTGATTGGAATTTATTCAAAAAATGATTGCCATTTTGATATGGAAGGATTTCAGGTACGCCAAACATGATGGTGGTGTTCATTTTCACCAAAAAATAGCTGAACTTGAGTTTTCCCCTATTTTAGGTCCAAAATTGAGTGACCCAGATTTTTATGAAATTTTCAGACTTAGGGTGTTTGAGTATGACAAAAGTCATGATGATGTTCATTTTGAAATTTTCATCGTCCTCACCATTATCGTATGGTTTCTCAAGAGTAGGAGTTGTTCAGTGTGATTTTCATCAATTTTTTGAATAGTTGTTCTCAAGTGCTATTTTCAAACAAGGTGAGGAATTCTATAGTGCGATTTTCGACAAGGCTCCCATTGGTGCTATTTTCGACGTATTATCATATTTCGTTAGGTAGGAAATCTTTAGTGTCTTTTTCTACAAGTGAGAAAGTTTGACCCCGTTTTTGAAAAATTATGCAAAGCCAGTTTTTAAAGGAAAATATCTAGAAAAATTATCTGGAAATTAAATTTCTGAGAACTTTAATTTCAGGATATTAGCAGTTTATTGAAACTTGTTCTGGTGAGATTTGAGACTTCACTATATTTTCAGAAAAAAAATCCCCTTTTCTCTTTGTGATATTTCCTGCAACGTTTTATATCATAAAAACTCCCATTATTCAAATTATTCCAAATTGGCCCATTCATTATCAAAATGTCAAATAATTCCTATAAATTCTCGAAATTCCGCCCAAAATCGACATCACAATCATGAAATTGTCGATTCTCCTCATTTTCGTCGTCTTTTTCTGCCTTCAGGTGAGTCAAAATGAGCTCTCAAATTGTGCTCAAAATCGAAAAATACTTACTTTTCAGCAAGAAGTTGTTGGTGGCCAATGGAGCGTGGGGTTGGCTATGAAAAGAAATTCACAGAAGGTGAAAAAGACTACTTGGCCAGCGTTTGTCAGGCACACTACAACAAAAACGACAGCTATAATACCATTGTTGATCGAATTGTGAGACAGATCCAGAACGATGGCAATGGGGCATACAATGCGGTGTTGATCGAAAAAGGAAAGGGAAGCACTGCGGTTTTTACCAACAAATCGATCCGCTTCTACTATGAGGACATCATGTTTTACCTTTATAAAAGTTTGTGAATGATTTGAATAAAGTTGGGAAAGCATGCATATTTTTTGTTGGTTTGATAGTGTATACAGTAGCGCGCAAAAGTTTGTATACTACTGATTAAAACGATATATCTCGGCTCAAAATGGTCCGTTTGGGCTTATCCTGTTTTTGTAGAACGATATCTGGAAAAATGAAAATCAACATCCTGTACAGTTTTCGCTAAACGCAAGTTTTTTCATCTAAATACTCCCCGTATCAGATGAAAAGAACTGAAAAAATGAAAAGAATTTTTCATTTTCATATAAAGCTAATGTTCTAAAAATGATAAGTATAAGTTATCTTATAGCATAGCTAATTGCAAATACCCGATATTTGTAGTTTTCAAAATAATTTTCAAGCTCAAATCTGGTAGCTCAAAGTGGATTTAGATATTCTGCTGGAAGTTTCTTCTGAAGTGTGATATTTTTCAAAAAATGACAGATTTAGTTTTTGTCAATTATTTTGAAATCTTCCCGAAAAACTTCTTACTTGAAGAAAAAGACACGGACGATTTCCTACCTAACGAAATCTGAAAAGTATAATATGTCTAAAATAGCAGCAAAGAAAATCTTGTTGAGAATCACACTATAGAATTCCTTACCTTGTTAGAAAAACGTTGAAAATAGCACTTGAGAACACCTACTAAAAAAATTGATGAAAATCACATCGTAAAACTCCTACTTTTTGTTTTTTGAACGCTGATCGTTCATTTTCGTGAAACGAGATTCCTATTTCTGAAATTTCAGCTCCAAAGTATGAAAAAAAGGCCTAGAGTATCTATTTTTATGAAAAATCTCAAAAAAACTTTAAAAAATAACAATTTTTGTCGTGTATTTTAAGTGTTTACTTCAAGGCTGAAAATTAGGCACTTTTTTCTGTCAAACCATTCTGTATTTCCAGTTTTTCTGCTGAAATTGAGCATTTTTGAGCTCATGTCAAAATTTATCGATCCCCTTTACTACTCTTCTTGATATTTCCTGCAAACAATGCAACGTTTCATATCATAAAAATTCCCATTATTCAAATTATTCCAAATTGGCCCATTCATTATCAAAATGTCAAATAATTCCTATAAATTCTCGAAATTCCGCCCAAATCGACATCACAATAATGAAATTGTCGATTCTCGTCATCTTCGTCGTCTTTTTCTGCCTTCAGGTGAGTCAAAATGAGCTCTCAAATTGTGCTCAAAATCTAAAAATACTTACTTTTCAGCAAGAAGTTGTTGGTGGCAAAAAGAAGCAGTGGACTGTGGAGGCTGGTTGGGAGAAGAAATTCAGCCGCGCCGAGGTGGAATACCTGTCCGGTGTTGTCCAATCGAACTACAAAAAATTCGACACTTATGGGGATATGGCTGTTGCAATCCGAACACAGATCTATAATGAGAACAATGCGACAAAGTACAATGTGTATATTGCCAAGGATAAAACGGACACGTTCTCGCTTTATACTGCGCGTGGCATCACCTTCTTCTACAAGAAATACTTTTATCTCATTTTTGCTTGATTTTTGTTGAATAAATTGAGAAGCATGCAGAAAATCTTTTCAAATTGCCACGCATCACATGTGTGCAATAGAGCGACGTTCCATTTTTACTTTCTTTTTTCGGACAAAAATATTTTGAAGATGAAAAACGCTCGATTTCCTCTTCGAAATTCCTTCCAAAATGTTACAAAATGAAGATTTTGTTCGTTTTCAGGTGATAGAAGGCTGATGAAATTTGTTTAAGTGATTTTCAAGGAGTTTAGATTTTTAGAAGCCGATTTAGACAATAAAAACATGAGAATCATCATGATTTAAACTTGGTTTGCTTTTTCTTTTGATGAAAACTTTCAAATTGCCACGCTTCACATGTGTGCGATAGGGCGACATTCCAATTTTACTTTCTTTTTTTTGGTTTTTCGGTTTTTTTTCAAGAACTCTTTTTTTGCCGTTTTTTAAAACAGTTTTTGCAGAAAATATTTATTTGTTTTGATAATAAAAAAAAACATTTTTAGAAGAATTTCAGCCAAAAAAATCTGAAAAATCAATAAACACACCACTATTTTCACTATTTCGAAGTTTCAGAAGAAAATCGAAGAATTTCGGTTCAAAATTATTATGATTTTTATATTTTTATTGTCTGAATCGGTTTCTGCAGATCAAAAACGCTGAAAATCGTTTTCAGAAGCCTTCTGTTATCTGAAAACCATCAAAACTTTCATTTTTTCAAATTTTGTAACACTTTAGAAGAATTTCGAAAAAGAAACCTGTTTTGAGGGAAGTTTATCATACTTTTAATGTGTGAATTGGTTTATTCACGTCTGAAAATTCATATAAAATTGAAAAACGTCCTCGTTGTCAGCCAAAAACTTCAACAAAACCTTAATTTTTTAAAACATTTTGTCATTTCAGAAATAATCATCAAAAAATACCAACCATCATGTCTCGCAACTTCTTCTCAAAGTTCCATTGTGCAGAAAACTAAGCTTTCTTCATCTTCAAAACAAATTTTTCCGAAAAAAAAAAACGAAAAAAGAAAGTAAAAATGGAATGTCGCCCTATCGCACACATGTGAAGCGTGGCAATTTGAAAGTTTTCCATCAAAAGAAAAAGCAAACCAAGTTGAAATCATAAAGATTCTCAGAATTTTTATTGTCTAAATCGGTTTCTGAAAATCTAAACTCCCTGAAAATCACTTAAACAAGTTTTTAGAAACCTTCTATCATCTGAGAACGAACATAATCTTTTTTTTTCAAATTTTGTAACATTTTAGAAGGAGTTTGAAGAATTTCGAAAAGGAAATCAAGCGTTGTTCATCTTCAAAATATTTTTTTCCAAAAAAAAAAGCACACAGGTAATGTGTGGCAATATGAAATGATTTTTTGTATGCTTCCCAAATTTATTCAACAAAAATCAATAAATCAAATTTTCGCAAAAAGATAATAGAAGAACTTCTTGTAGTAGAAGGTAATGCTGCGCGACGTCCAAACAGCATAGGTTCCCGATTTCTTCTTGCCAATCAATACATTGTACTTTGTCCCATTGTTCTCATTATAGATCTGTGTTCGGATTGCAACAGCCATATCCCCATAAGTGTCATATTTGTTGTAGTTCGATTGGACAACACCGGACAGGTATTCCACCTCGGCGCGGCTGAATTTCTCCTCCCAACCATCCTCCACGGTCCACTGCTTCTTTTTGCCACCAACAACTTCTTGCTGAAAAGTAAGTATTTTTTGATTTTGAGCACAATTTGAGAGCTCATTTTGACTCACCTGAAGGCAGAAAAAGACGACGAAGATGACGAGAATCGACAATTTCATGATTGTGATGTTGATTTGGGCGGAATTTCGAGAATTTATAGGAATTTTTTGACATTTTGATAATGAATAGGCCAATTTGGCATAATTTGAATAATGGGAATTTTTATGATATGAAACGTTGCATTGTTTGCAGGAAATATCAAGAAGTGTAGTAAAAGGGATCGATAAATTTTGACATGAGCTCAAAAATGCTCAATTTCAGCAGAAAAACTGGAAATACAGTAGTGAAGTGTATGAGGTCCCTGCCTGGTTAAAAACCTTTGATTTTAGGATTCTGAGAATCGTGTATAACATGGCTGAAATTCTGAAAATCTCGAAAAAAAGTTATGTTTTTGACACAGGACAGATGAGGTTTTCATTAATTATTACTGAAACAGCTTAAAATTAACTTAAAACATTTAAATTTGAAAATTGACCCCCTTATCTGTGAAATTATTGACTTTTAGGAACTTCCTGATTTTTTTTCAATTAGTGTTTCAGATATTGTACATTTTGGCTGAAAATTACTGAAAAATCAATAATTCCAAGTTCACTGGGCAAAAAATAGACAAAAATCAACAAATTTTCTTTTTTCAACTTGAATTCGACTGAAAATGATCTGAAACTCGCAGTTTTCTTAAAACCTACAGATTTTCTTGATAATTGGTAACTTTTATCGACTTTAATATATAAAATATCGATTTTCTGAAATTCTAAATTTTTAAAATCCAATTTTTTTGAGTGATAAGTTTTAAATTACCTATATTTTGTCTGAAAATGACTAGAAAATCGATAATCCTAAGTTCACCAGGTCAAAAGTGGACAAAAATCTTCAAATTTTTTTTGATTTCGTCTATATTTTGGCTGAAAATGACTGAAAAGTAGCAGTTTTCACCAAATTTTGAGGTTTTCTTGAATTTTTGTTATTGATTTTTACTATTTTTTTTTTGGTTATCAGTTTCCTTTTTCATAGCTTTTGACTGAAAATTATCTCCGAGAGAACTACACGAAAAATTCAATATTTTTTATTGTTGAGAATGTCTGGGAAATATAACAACCAAAATTTCCAAAAAACCTTAACAAAAAAAAATACATGAAAATTCTCCTAATATTTTTGCTCCTAATTTTTCCTTTCCACCATTCAACCAATCCATTCTCCTTAGATTTTCGAAATGCGATCAAAGTGGTTGAAAATGTGCACCACAGCCGGAAATTGAACACATCCGCCCAATTCGCAAAGGTATTTATCGATCCAATGATCAGGGAAGATCCAGATGGTGTCAGAATCCGGTTTAGTATCCAAGAACTCGTCGAAATGTTCACAGCTCTTGGAGATGAGAGATTCACAAAATACTTTGAAATGCCAGCGACGATGTCGGTTTGCTTTGAGAAATTGAAAAATGGAAAAATCGATAGGTATACAATGAATATTGAAATAATGCACAAAATCGGGTTTGAATTGAATATTCAAAGAATTGTGGCGAGAAGGGTGAATGGGAACTATCTAGTGGAACGGTTTATTCATATTTGTGTGTATAAAGGGACCCCGGAATGTGCGCCTAGACATTGGAACGAGGCGAACTCGGATAATTCGACCATTTGTTTGAATAGCTGATTTTTTTGGGAATGAAGGATGAACATGTTGTTCTTTTGTTTGGTCTGCAATTTTCAGAAAATAGTCACAAATAGGCTCAAATCAGGATTCAGAAGGTCTAATTTAGGCTTCAGAAGATCATAGTCAGGATTTAGAAGCTCTTTTTCAGAATTCAGAAGGATTTAGGATTCAGAAGGTTCTTTTCAGGATTCTGAAGTACCAATTTGGAATTCATCAGACTTGTTTCAGAATTGTGAATTTCTGGTTCAAGATTCAGAAGGTGTTATTCAAGATTCAGAACATCTCATTCAGGATTCAGAAAAATTCAAAAGGTCTTACTTAGGATTCAGAAGATCATATTCATGATTCTGAAGGACCAGTTGAAGATTCAGAAATTCTGATTCACGAAATTTTTTTTAGATGAAAATCTTCAGAAATCAGAAGACCAACCTCAAGATTCAGAAGGTCAGGTTTAGGATTCTGAATGATCCATAATGGTTTCAGACTGTTTTAAAGTTCAAAATTCTGGAGGATTCTTAAGAATTGATTCTGTTTTCAGAGTGTGTAATTTAGGCTTCAGACAACCTGAATCTCGATTCTAAAATTTCAGTCAAGGATTCAGAAACTGAATATATCATAAATGAATTTTTATAGTTTAAGTCAGAATTTCTGATTCACGATTCTGAAAGATCATTTTGGAGATTTGTCTTGAGGTTTAGAAAGCCTGAATCAGGATTCGAAAAGACCTTCTGAAGGCTTAATTGAAGGTTCAAAAGACCAGGCTCAAGATTCAGAATCAAAGATTTAGGGTTCAGAAAGTTCAGTATTGGCTTCTTGAACATTCATTCTGGATTCAAAAGGAGGTCAGTTATACAAATTAGGATGTCTGAAAATTTAGAAGGATCAATTATGTTTTGTGAAACTATGGTTTAAAATTCAGACTATTTCATTCAAAATTCAAAAAGTTAGATTCAAGATTCAGATGGTCAAACCTAGAAACTCAGAAATTTTGATTGAAAAGTCAAATTTTGAACTCTTATTTTTCATCAATTGTTTTTTCAGAATATTTTCCACACTTTCGTGCTAGCCAATCAATATCCAAATAATTCCAACAAGTCACTTTCTGTTCCAAAAATTCCCACACCCCTCTGTCATGTCTAGACATCAATTCCATATCTATATAACATTTCCAACTCCCATCAATCCCATAAAACATGCTCATTCTCCTATTGATTTTTACCCTATCTTATGCTTCACAAGAACATGACATTGCTAATGAACTAGCTAGAAAGGCAAGGTCATTTTTTCAAGAGAAAAGTATCGAAAAAGTTCAACAACTTTTTATGAATCCGACGAAGTTTGGCAGGCTTAGTGTAACGAACAAAGAAATGTTATCTTTAAATCCAAGATATCCAGTAAAAATAGAGGTTATTGAGGATTCAGTGTCGCATAATAATGAGAGCCTGGTTTTTGAAGTTGAAATGTATGTTCTTCAATGTCGTCGTTTACTTATTCATGCTCAATGTGATGATAATAGGACTAATTATCTGGTTACTGAGGTAGAGATGTTGAAAGAGGTCAACCTAACCGCTGCCTGTGAATCATACCATTACACCATACCAGATCCCCCAACAACCACCAAAAAACCACACAGCGAAGAATATTTGCTAGGTCAAAGTATATTGGACAGATTTATGGCTTCGATGAAAATGAGCACATTTGAAGAACTCTCCAAGGTTTATGATAAAACAGTTGGATTCAGTAATATCGTTGGGGATGAGCTGAAGTTTTACAAAGAAACTTGGGAAAGAAAAATTGAAACGGATGCGGAATGGAAACATCGACAGATGACCTCTGGAGGCACATTTTGGACGCTGAAAGAATTTGTGGAAGGAAATAAGAAATCACAGTTTAAGATCAAGAACCCCAAGTTCATCGAGTTTTGTTTTGATACGTATAGACCGCATGGGAGCTATGATTATGTGGAGAATAGGAGAAATGCACATGTTATCATTGAGCACTCGATCGATATGACAGGGTTCCTTGGATTCTTGACCTATGAAACGATCATTGTTCGATCGGATATCAACGCGTTGCAATACAATGGAACCTATTTGGTGCACTATGTTACGAGAGTGTGTGAAAGGTTTACGTCGTCGGGAGATCGTTGTATTAAAGTGCCAAATATGCCGGAACAGCTGGAATTGATGCGCGATGATCAGATGCATGCACGGAGTGAAGCACAATTGAGACCTATTTGTTATGAATATTGATTGTGGATGGCGGAAAATGATAATAAAAATTGGTTAATTTAGACCTTCTGATTCCTGCATGACATCTTCTGAATCTTATATAGAATTTTCTGAATCCTGAGTAATCCCTTTTGAATCTTGATTAAGACCTTCTGAATCCCTAATAAAACCGTCTGAACCCTGATTAAGACCTTCTGAATCCTGAATCCGACCTTCTAAATCTTGAATAGGACCTTCTGAATCTTGAGTAAGACCTTCTGATTCCTGCATGACATCTTCTGAATCTTATATAGAATTTTCTGAATCCTGAGTAATCCCTTTTGAATCTTGATTAAGACCTTCTAAATCCTGAATAAAACCGTCTGAACCCTGATTAAGACCTTCTGAATCCTGAATGCGACCTTCTAAATCTTGAATAGGACCTTCTGAATCTTGAGTAAGACCTTCTGAATCCTAAATAAGACCTTCTGAAATCTGTTCCAGACCTTTTGAATCTTATATAGGAGTTTCTGAATCCTGAATAAAATCTTCTGAATCTTATATAGGATTTTCTAAATCTTGTTTTGGATCTTCCCAATCCTGAACTACCCATTTTGAATTCTGAACAAGAAATTCTGAATCCTATACAAGACATTCTGAATCCTGACTAGCCGCTTTAGAATCTTGAATAGGACCTTCTGAATTCTGAATAAAGCTTTCTGAATCCTGAAGAAAAGCTTCTGAATTTTGAATGAAACCCTATGAATCCTGAATAACCCCTTTCGAATCTTGAATAGGACCTTCTGAATCCTGAATAAGACTTTGTGAATCCTGAATCAAACGTTCAGAACTCTGAATTTTGGATACAAACCCATCTGAATTCTGAATCCTACGATTTAGATCTTGAATTGAGCATTCCGAATCTTGATTTGGATCTTCTGAATTCGAAATTATACCTCCTGAATCCTGAATCACCTTTTCTATTTCAAAATCATCGAACACTCTGAATCCAGGTTATCAAATTTGAGGCTTTGGAAAAGAGCAGATCCATTTTTGAAATATGCAGAACAATTTTAAGATCTCAAGAACGAGAAAAAAAATTTATTAACTATGCTCGTTGCCTTGGCATTCTTCCAAGTAACCTGGCCGCAGTCTCCATTCCCTGTCGCATTCCGGTCAATGTCGAAACAGTCTGCGCGGATGGTCGTTTTCCGGGAACTCCTCGATTTCGCTGCTCCAGACAATCTTCTAGATCATCGCAAACATCTTCGGATAATTCGAATAATACACGTCGCATTTCTTTCTGAAATCAAAAATGATCTCGGTTTGATTGATCGGTGCTCTTCTGAGCACCACAGGAGCTATACTTACGTGACATTTTGTGTAGTGTAGAAGCCAATCGATGCGATCATCGCAGATCGATGATCGATCGACGTTGTAGCGAAGAACGGCTTCGGTGTCGACCATTTCGACGTCGAGGTAGTAGATGTAGACACGGATTTTTGACTGGAAATTTTTAATTTTTGGAAAATTGGCATTCAGAAGGTCCTATCCAGGATTCAGAACGTCCTATCCAAGATTCAAAAGATTTTATTCAGGATTCAGAAGGTCTTATTCTAGATTCAGAAGGATTTATTCAGGATTCAAGAGATCTTGTACAAAATTATAAGAGCCATTTTATTGTGAATCGAACCTTCTGAATCCAAAATCAAGTCTGAAAATTTCTAGAGTTAACTTTTTTGAAAAAGGTCATTGAGATTTTGAGCTAGATCATCTGAATCTTGAAAAGGGAGGTTCAGATGGCTATGGTAGGATCCAGAAGTGGTTATTCAGGATTCAGAAGGTCTTATCATGATTCAAAAGGTATTATTGAGAATTCAGAAGGTTTTGTTCAGGATTCAGAAGGTCTTATCATGATTCAGAAGGGGCTATTCAGGATTCAGAAGGTTCTATCCAAGATTCAGGATGTATTATTCAGGATTAAAAATATTTTATTCAAGATTTGAAATCCAAAAAGCCAACTCTGGATTTCAAAAGTTCAAAGCACTAATTGATAAGAATTCAAAATGTCCTAAAAATAGTTCTAGTTTTTTTCCCAATTTTTATGTCATAAATTTATAACACCTCCAAAAATCACCCACCCTGAGCTCTTTGAGCAACTCATCCGCACTTTCCGCCAATCGATTGGCATCATTGGTGAAATCCGACACCAAATCCACAATCAACGACAACTTTTTGCACAAATTCGCCTCAATCTCTGCAATTTCAGCCCGGCTCACAAGCCCCGAATTCTTCTCAATGGTCTCGACACGATCCGGCCAAGGATCAGCAATCAACGTGTTACAAGAGGCTCGATCATCTTCTGGATCTCCACGCTGAAAATTCAGATTCAGATTCAGATTCACATCCTAATTCAGATTCAGATTCACATCCTAATTCAGATTCACATCCAGATTCCCAATTCTTACCTGCGAATAGTCCACTGAAGGCAGTGAGACTTCTGAATGATGAAAGTCTGAAATTATAGAATTCTGGCTCGGGCTCTCCGCGCGGTATAAAGTGGCTTCACCCAATCGACGAATCATATCTGAAAATTCAACTTGTCCGAGAGAACTACACAAAAATAGGTGAACAACTTTGAACAAAACAAAAAACGTTGTTTTGCAAAACAACAAAAAAAAAACAAAAGAGATTAAATCTCAGTGTGACCTCTTTTTTTTTCTTTTTGAAAAAAAATGGGAAAATCGGGAGAATAATGTACATAGGAAAAAAGAAATATCGGGAAAATCCATAAAAAATCTTGTTTTGAGGGTGGAGAGACCCTTATCATATCAGAGGAACATTAGCCGCGCGGAACTGGATTTTAAAATTATCATGCATTTTTTTTTTGTGGTTTCAATGATCAGCTTTAGGAATTTTGATTTGTCAGTTGATAACGAAGAGAGGGAGAGAGATAATGGAAATTGAGGAGAGCGCAGAGCAGAGGAGAGATAGCGAAGTGTTGAAATTACAAGAAAAATATGGATTCAGGAATCAGCATTCTAGAATTCTGAATCATGCTGCGCATTCTCTATCAGAAATTATGTATTCTGAAAAGGATCTTCTGAGTTCTGAATTAGACCTTCTGAATCCTGAATAGAATTCTTTCAGTAATGAGACCAATCTTCTGAATCCTTAACAGGACCTTCTGAATCCTGAATAAGATCTTCTGAATCCTGAACAAGACCTTCTCAATCCTGAATAAGACTTTCTGAATCCTTAACAAGGGCACCTGAATCTTTTAGGGTTCAAAAACCATTATTTTCCGAATATTTATCATACCAAAACGAAGTTTTTTTCTGGATATTCATCATGTCTAGACATCAATCCCAAAGCTCCGGAACATTCAGACAATTCCAACGTGTCAGTTTTTCTTCCAAAAATTCCCACACCCTTCTGTTATGTCTAGACATCAATCCCATATCTATATAACATTTCCAACTCCCATCAATCTCTCATAAAAAATGCTCATTCTCCTATTGATTTTCACTCTCTCCTATGCTTCAAAAGAATCCGACATTGCTCAGAATCTCATTTCGAAAATAAGATCCCTTCCCGATGTCAAAACCATCGAAGAAGTTGCGCAAATTTTCACAAATCCTCTGGATTTTACATTGGAAGTCTTTGAAAACTACAATTTCACTAGATTTATGAGCCATGACATGTTTCTAGATCCAAGTTTGCGGAAGACCAATCTGACATTCAGCGTGGACCTTTTTGGAGCACCAGCCTTCGAGGGGGACAAACATGAGAGCATTGTCTTTGAGCTGGAGCTCTATACACATCGATGTAGTCTGGTTACTGTACATGCGCGAGATGTCAATGGATCGTACCTAATCTATAAAATGCTCCAAAAAAGGACCAACGATGGAGCAACTCAAGAATGTAGAATATACCCGAAGATAATTCCAAAACCACATAGCGAAGATTATCTAATAGGCAAAAGAATAGTGGAAAGATTCGAAGCATCTAAAAAATATAAGACTTTCGAGGATCTCAAGAAGGTTTTCAGTAGAGGCGTGTATTTCACAGATTATTCAATTTTAACAGATTCTAAAACACCTGACGACTATTATAATCGTCGGCTTCATGTGAAAAGTGAATCTTACACCCTTGAAAAACTTCTGGAGATGGGGAAGAAACCGATTCTGGAGATTGAGGACCCGAAATTCATCAAAATTTGTTATAAAGCTGAAGTTAAAAGGAGTGGGGAACTTTATCCTCATAAATTTAAGGCATGGGTGCTAATTGAGAATACAGTTACTGTCAATTCGAAAAAAGAGAGGGTTCGAAGTATAATTTGGGCTGGGTTGGAGGAGAGGGTCTATTATATCAATTTTATTGATCGGATATGTAAAATGGAGACTGAGGGATTTGGATGTGCGCAGATGGGGGAACCTGGTGAAAAAGATCAATTTTGTTATGATTATTGAAAAAAATGAATATGCTTTGTTAATCATGATTGTTATTGAAATCAGAAGTCCTTGTTAGGGATTCAAAAGATACCAATCAGGATTCAGACAGTTCCATAAGGGATTCCTGATGGACCTCTCTGAATCCTGAATAAGACCTTCTGAATCATGAAAAAGACTTTCTGAATCCTGAATAAGATCTTCTGAATCATGAAAAAGACCTTCTGAATCCTGAATAAAACCTTGTGAATCCAGAATCGTAACTTCTGAATCATGAATAAGACCTTCTGAATCCTGAAAAAAACCTTCTGAATCCAGGTTCAAAAGTTTTAAATTCTAATTCACACCTTGTGGGTCCTGATCCCAAATCTTTTTTTTATCTGGTAATTTCTGAAGTAAATTTTTTGATACGAGAATCTTCTGATCTTCTGAATCCTTTTGAATGAAGCTAGATCTTCTGAATCCTGAATAAGACCATCTAAATTTTGAATCAGATCTTCTGAATCTTGAATTAATTTTTCAGAAGTCCGAACCGGTCCGTCTGACTCCTGATAGCATCTTCCGGAGCTTGAATTCGAATTTTTGGATGTTGAATCTGACTTTTAAATCTTGAGTGAAAAAAATGTTATTCAGGATTCAGAGGGTTCAATTCAGGATTCAGAAGGTCTTTTTCAAGATTCAGAAGGTCTTGTTCAGGATTCAGAAGGTATTATTCAGGATTCAGCAGGCCCTTATAAGGATTCAGAAGGTTCAATTCAGGATTCAGAAGGTCTTATTCAGGATTCAGAAGGTCTTACTCAGGATTCAGAAGGTATTATTCAGGATTCAGCAGGCCCTTATAAGGATTCAGAAGGTCTCATTCAGGATTCAGAAGGTTCAATTCTGGATTCAGAAGGTTTTATTCAGGATTCAGAACGTCTAATTCAATATTCAGAAGGTTCTCTAAGGATTCAGAAGGCTTTATCCTAAATTCAAAAGGTATTATTCAGAATTCAGAAGCTCTTATTAAGGATTCCAACTCTGATTCAGAGGAGTCGATTGAGAATTCAGAAGGTCTCGCTCAAAATTCGAAAACTTTCCTAAAATAAAACAAACTGGTGTTCTCACATTCCTAGACACATAAAACACTAGTTTTACAGAATTCAGCCAAGGTTCCAACATTTCTGAAGATTCTAACATGAATCTTCTTCTATTCCTATGCCTTCTGAAGTTTTTCTCCATTCAAGCAGAACTCACCGAAGAATACGCTAGAGCCATTGCTTTTACTTTTCTTCGTGATATCTATGTCGGTAATCGGAGCATCGACGAGATTCAGAAGATTTTCACAAATCCATTCTTCGAGACTTCTTACATCAAAAATGGAACCATAACAAAGAATCTGAATCATCAAGATCTTCTGGAGCATAAGAATTATGTGATGGATGATTACAACGCTCCACTTCATCGATATCTGGAGCAGAGTGAGCTCCGCGCAGAGCACTTTGAAGATCGGAAAGCGATCAAGTACGCAGCTGAAAAAGAAATCGAAATCACATTTCCACAAAGGCTTCGTGATTTATTCCAGAAGTATATCTATAGAATCTTTGACTTTGATGGGCTCAATTTCAGCTTTGAAATCAAGATTGGCTCGGAGTACAGGGTTCTCGCCATAGGTGACAGTTTCTACCTAAACTCGCATAATAAGAAGAGACCCTTTCGAAAGGAGCTATTCTACGCTGACAAACCTTTGGAGCTCACTAAAGATTCTGCGAATTTGGTAGCCTTCTCTTTGATTCAGGGATATTACAGTGATGCTCTAAAGATTGAGGCGATTCAGAAGATCTTTACCAAATCTTATAGTGTACTTGATTGTGATATGGTTTGGAACAATTACACCAATCAAGAGATGGTGCAATATATCTCTACTTTAAGTCAGCGGAGAATCGAAAGAGCATCATGGGTTACTGTAGAAGAGCTCCAGCGGCTCACCCTGTACGCGAGAAGGACAGTTTATTTTGACATCAAAAACAAACTACCCTCTAGGTTCCCGGAAGGACTCCCACTCATCCCGGAACTTATCATTGGAACTGTGGAGATTGATCAGATGGACTTCACGTTCAAAGTATATAGTGGATATAATGTGACAAAGTACCAAGTGCGCAATATTGGGGATAGTTTCTATTTGGAGAGTGAATTGAATTTTTGTTGAATGAAGGGGGTTATTTGGTTCTGAAGCCTAAATCTGGAAGTCGACCTTCTGAAAACTGAATCCAAAATTCTGAATCTTGAAGAAGATCTTCTGAATATTGATTAATACTTTCTGAATCCTGAATAAGACCTTCGGAATCTTGATTAAGACCTTCTGAATCATTAATAAGGTTTCCTGAATCATGAATAAAACCTTCTGAATCTTAAGTAGGAACTTCTGAATAATTAATAAGGTCTCCTGAATCATAAATAGGACCTTCTGAATCCTGAATATGGTCTTCTGAATCCTGAATAAAACCTTCTGAATCTTGAGTAGGAACTTCTGAATCATTAATAAGGTCGCCTGAATCTTGAATAAGACTTTCTCAATCCTGAATGAGACCTTCTGAATCCTAAGACTTTCTAAATCCTGCATAGAACCTGCTGAATCCAGAATCGTACTTTCTGAATCCTGAAGAACACATTCTGAAAACCAAATCCAACATTCTGAATCCTGAGTTCTCCTGAATTCTGAATCTGATCTTCTGAATCACTTTTTCTGTTGTTTTTCTGACTTCTGAATCAATACTATTGAATCAGGATTCTGATTTTGTAGATTCTGATTTGAGCTCTTCTGATTATAATTCTGAATCAGGCTTCCAAATTCTCTGAAACTCTGCAAAGCAAAATTTAAATCAAAAACCAAATTTTCTCAATCTTGATAAAAAAATGTTGGGAACTTCTGAATCTGGATTGGACTTTTCAAACATGAATTTGAGCTCTTCTGATTCTTGAATCGGACCTTCTGAATCCTGATTTCAACATTTTGAACTCTTTATTGGAAGATATTTCTGCATATTTTTATTCAACAAATTGTTAGTACCACTTTTGTGCTCCCACAGCAGTATCAATCACTTTTTGAAGCTTTTCCATATTGAAGTTTGAAAAATTGATTGGAATGGATATGACAAGATGGGCTGAAAATTAACATTGATTTGTCTGAAAAAAGCCAGCCTTCAGGGCTCAAATCACTTACCCAGAGCCAAGAGAAAAACCAGAAGAATCTTGAACATGTTGGAATTTCAGATAAAATTGATTTGAACAAAAGTTTGAAGACATTTTTTCAGTTTTTATAGGGTCTAGACAAAATTATCGAAAAGCTTTTCAGATTCAGATTCAGATTCAGATTCAGATTCAGATTCAGATTCAGATTCAGATTCAGATTCAGATTCAGATTCAGATTCAGATTCAGATTCAGATTCAGATTCAGATTCAGATTCA
>LR552686.1:0-50185 GCA_900536415.3 Caenorhabditis sp. 38 MB-2015
AGATGGATTTGAAACTGCCACAACTGAGCTCGGTTTGAAGATTCTTGGACGTATATCCTTGTTGTATAGCACCATTACTGTTCTGAAAAAAAAGTTTTTTGTTGGAACAGATAGGCTACTAACCCATCCAACGCATTAATGAATAGCAAAGAAACTGACAAAGTCAGAAAACTGATCCAAACCGAAGTATTCAATTGTGGAAGATAATAACCAGATGTCATATCAATAACATAAAATAGATCTTGTGTGCAACTCTGCGCGAACATCTGTCGCCGTTTCCGTTGACGTTCTGCACTTTGTTTCGATGATATTGCAGCTGAACTCTTTTTCTGTATAGATATAAGATTTTTTCAGAAAAAATCAAAGAATTCCTACCGTATCATAGACAAGTTTAATAAATGTGAAAACATTGAGAATATGTGAAGTACTACAAGTGAAAAGGACAAAATAGAGGCAAATATCGGAGAGGAAATAGGCGCATTCGGCATCTTCTGGCATCCAAGTTAGTAGGGTGATATCAAAGATGAGACTGCAGTCTGTACGAATACCAGAGGATGAATAGATGACTGCCGTTGACCAAGAAATGGATAGTCCTATCTAGAAAACATTTAGAAAAATTATTCATTTTAGACCGTTGGAAATCATTTTTTAGTTATCACATGCTTTTGCATATTTTGCCATGAGTTTTCAATGTGTGAAACAAGTATTCTAAATTTAGTGATTTATCAAGAAAAAGTAGTTTTTTCAAAATCGCTGAGACGCCATGAATTTGTCGCATTTTTGTCGTGCTTGCACACAAACACACAACTTGACGTAAATTTTCACAAACCGTAGTCCAAATCAATTGATATTTTGAACTTTTTAGTAAAGAAAATTGTTTTTCCAATTGGCTAGGTGTCTATAGCAGTACAACTTACATATAATCCATATTTTTTCCGGAAGTTTCCTTCACCCATTGGCCAATAACTAACCAGGAGTCGATTGATTGATATAATCCATTGAATAAGTAATCCAGACACATACGTTAACAGGAGGGTTTGACCGAAAACTTTGTTAATGATATGAGGAAGGTAGATACGACCCCTACAAAACACATTGTTAAGAAAATGTCACGAGCTGATAGTGAAATCTGTTGTATTGGCTGAGTTTTAAAAGAAAAGCTCATGGCTCAGCTGGGGACCTGTATCGTCCCTGATGTACCACCTTGATAACGACAATTATTGAGAAAAAACAAAACCTACGCGATAATACACAATCCTGGCGAGAGAAAGAACACAAGACAAGCGAAAAAATTGGAAATGGTTCGAGATGTGCAAAAAATATAAAAATCTGTTCGAAAGTTCGATGATGAAATAAAACAACGGAAGACATAGTAATTGACGACCAATCCGTATAATGAGATCTGCAAAGTACAACCATGTTAACTACCAATAATCTAAAATAAATACCAGGATTATAATCCAACCAGCTGAAACTCGAAAAGAAGGATCTAATGGTTCAGAAGTTGAAGTAGTGTCATTGTTCATATTTTCGCTTCTTTTCAGCAAAAACAAATGATTTATGAGTAACAAAAAATTAATTAAAAAACAGCTTTTTTGTGGGCTTTTTTTCGAAATTAAAAAAAAAAGCCCACAAAAAAGCTGTTTTTCAAAATTTGCACGAAAATGAAGCAGAACTAGAAACCAACCACAGTGAAAAAAAAAGTATTTTTTGTTCAGGAAAAATTCGTTACGTACTTTCCTCAAAAAAAAAACATGTTTCTGCGAAAATGGGAGGAGTTTGTCACTGGGCGGAGCCGCAACCACCGCACACATTTTTCCGCATAGTTTTTGGACGATTATTATTATTTTTCAAATTGCGTTTCTGAACATTTTTTATTTATTTTCAAACTGAGGAATGAAAAAACAGAGAAAAATCAGAAAATACATACTGAAAATCGTGAAGAAGGTTGATGAATGGATAAAAAAGTTATTTGGTGTCAGTTTTTTTTTTAATAATTGACCAAAATGGATAGAAATGATATAAAATGTGCCTGTAGTTTCCCGAGTTTTCGACAAGACAATTAATTTTTTTGCAACGTAATGCTTCCAGAATTTATTTAAATAAACGAGATAATTGTTTTTCTCAATATTTTGAAAAAAAAAATAATAAAATTGAAAATAAAAAAATAAACACATAAACACACAAACTGTGCGGTTAAAGCGCGCTGTCGGTGTGCGGTGGATGCACAAGTAGGAGGAGCGAAAAATGTGTGAACACTCCGCGGTAAAAAAAAGATACTTTTTTTTTGCCTGTGCCAACCGATTTAGGTGAATATGGAAAAATAATACAAATGAAAAAATGGGACACAAACTATGTTTTTGCATGTAGAAAAATCACATTTTTTAAATCTAACTTACCTTCAGTTAGATAACTTAATTTTCGGCACTATTCTAGCTAATTGAGGTCTTGGGTTTTCGGCCTCAAAATTAGTAGACCTCCTTTTCAACCACTATACCAAACGTCACTCGAACAAATCCGTTTTATCGGTAAATGTTATATGAATATTATTCTTTATTTTTTCACTGAAAGAGATTTTTTCATGAAAAAAGAAATTCACGCAGGAACCAAACTTGGACTGAACTTTAAAATTCTGCCCATTTTTGAAAAATGTTCCGTATTCAAACAAAACATTCATTATACTATACAACAAAACAAATTATCATCATTTTTACATATATACAACTAAGTTGTATTCTAATTATTCACAAGCCTTATTAATCTAATTCGTCATCATCAGCATCATCATCATCATCATCTGATTCTTCCTCATCATCAGATTGTTCGTCATCATTAGATTGTCCATCATCATTAGATTCTTCTTCGCCATCAGAATCTTCGTCATCACCATAGTCATCACGTTCATTTTCCTCCTCCTCTTCTTCTTCGTCTTCATCTTCATCATCACTATCAATTCTTCCGATACGTCCAATCGGCATTCTGACAAGTTCCTCCTCATCATCACTTCCACCAATTCGTACAAGCGGATATCTAAGGATTCCGTCATCATTATCTTCGTCTTCAGCATCAAAATCATTTTCTCTTTCCTCATCATCATCATCATCATCATCATTAGCCTCATGAATTTCTCTTCTCATAATTTGCATGAAAATTCTGCGCACATCTTGTCCAGTTATTCTTCTTCTACGTTCGGCAGGTTCTATTCTTGGAATTCTGAACAATCTTCCACCGTCGTCGTTATCAGAGTTTTCTGATGCATCAGATGAGAAATCGCTTAAAAGATTAGCGAAGTAATGTCTTTGAATACGAACTGCAAAAATAAGAATTTATTTCAAGGTCTAGATTTTTGAAAAGAATTTTATAAATTTTGAATTTGATTTTGTCTTATTTTAGGGAGAATTTTGTGATGAAATATATGTCATCTGCCAAATCGACACAAAAATCTTTTCCGAAAAAAGTCTAGATCCAACTGTGCTTGGTTGGTGTAACTTTGAAGCCACAAAAATGCGGTTGAAAGGTAAAAAATAACGACAATAAAAGATTCGAAGGTTCAAAATTTTTTCAAATGTAAGGGATAGTTTGGGGAAAAACACACCTCCTTCCACATCGTCACCCAAATTCCTAAAATTTCCCTCTAAATCGTCATAATCAATTTCCATGAGATTTCCCTAAAAACAAGAAAAATTATTCAGAAAAATAAAAACAAAAAAAGGAACTGACCATATCAAATGCTTCACAAGTCTCTCTCGATTCAGCCGTCATCTGATCTCCACCGAATACATCCTCCCAAGTGGCTCTTCCGTCCATTGCTCCTTCTTCTAACGATTTTTCGTATTCGCGTCGCTCTGCTCGTTCTCGTTCAATTTCTACGAATAGATCATCATATTCCGACTGCTTGCGTCGAACAAATGGTTCGTCGTAGGACCAGGGAAGAGTTTTCATTGACCACATTTTGATCGAATTCTCGACACCGCTTGAGAAAATCACCTCACTCGATTCACAATATCGAATCTGGTTTGGAATGGAACGATGACCGATGAGAGTTTTCGTTGATCGATTCAGCGTTTTTTGTTGGAAATATTGCATATCACTTGGCGAATCTGGAACAAAAATAGTGTGTAGGCTTTTGAACTTTGGTTTGTGAACTTTTGGAAGATTATCTAGCTTTTCTAGATTTTGGAAAATTCATAAATTTCGCATGACAAAAAATATAGTATTTGAACAATAGAAAACTGGAGTTTTTACTGCTCGTTCTGTTTTACTAGCGGAGCAAGCATACAATGCGAACTTTTCACATAGATATTTCATTGGTTTGAAAATTGACCTACCAATGTTTTCAATTTCGGGTATTTTCCAAATGAAAATGGTATTTTCGTCGCTTCCCGTCGCAATAGTTCTCTCATCCAAAAACGCTATCGATTTCATCGTTTTTATATTAACATACGTTTCATCTTGGCAAATGTGCTGCACTCTAGCATTGAGCTGAAATTGTGAATTTTAATTTTAGTAATTTAAAACTCTAAAAACTTACATCATAACAAATAGGAAAATGTTTGGAATGTAATGAGGCAAAAGATCTTCCAGAAGGGCTCCACGTCGAATACATGTTTTTTTTGAAGGTTTCAAAGTACGAGAAATAACGGTCGCCGTAGAATTGTCGAAATTCCGAAAGAGGTCCTTTCACATTTCGCAAGTCATAAATCAGCGGTCCTTTCAAGGAAGAGCACACCAAAAACAAATACGGAGTTTCTGGATTGAATTCACTGTTGTGGAAATCGTCGTTTAGATTTTGACAAATAATAATCTTCTCATTACTTCTTGTGTCAAATGTGGCTACTCTATTATTTCGCGCAATTGCTATCAAATTGTCGTTAGATCTCTGAAAAAAGTAGGATTTTCAGAAGAAAACGTGTAAAAAGAGAAACTCTGGTATTGAAAATTGGCGAAGTCAGGAAACTCATAGAAAGAATCAAGTTCTCCAACGGATAAAAAGACTTACACACTGTTGGATACTATGCACATCACTATCATAACTATTAACTCTTGGAAATCTCGTAATCAATTGTCCCGTTTCAATATTGTGTTTGAGCACAAAGCTATCTCGTCCACCAGAATAAACAATCGAATTGCTGTAAAAACAAAATTGCAGTCCTGTTTTCCTATCAAAAACCAACTCATTCGTCATCTCCGTCGCAAAAATGTTCGATTCGTGTGTCGTTTGCATGATCGCTTTTGGCTTCGGCGATTTTTCCAGAATCATGTCATTGACTCGCCAAATGTATACATGCCCATCATCGCCGCCACTGGTTAAATATTTTTCGTCGTCTGACAATGAGATCGAATTTACACATCCGGTATGACCGCGAATATCTTTCTGACATGGGCGCGAGCCGAGGAAATTAGTTTTCTGAAATTTTGAGATTGGATATCGATAAATGGTTCATTTTAAACTTACATAATAGGCTGATGAGGTTTCACCAATCTCTAAATCGTTGTATGAATTTATCATTATCTGAAACGTAAAAATTTATGGAGAAAAAACATTACGAAAACGAAATAATCAAACAAATCTAGAGTACAAACTGAAAATGTATTCATTCTAACATTTTTTCGCTTCGAAACCATTTAAAGTTTCGATTTTTCAGACATCACATTATATGGAAACATTTGAAAATAGAAAGTTTTACATATTCTGGAATTCACCTCGAAACAAAGACAAAGTTAACAAAAAACTGTTTTTTCTGTAAAAATTTCGGTAAATATTGGGACGGTCTTGTCGAGAGCTACAACGAATCAGAGCTCTTCTGGAAATAAATTTTCTTTGGAAACAAATGATAAGGAAATTATCGATTTTGATATGGCTGCATTTTCTTTCAATTTTTGCTGAGATGGAAACTGGGAATCGACGATTTTTTCTCTAGTTCAAAAACAGAGCTACCCAAAAAAGGAACTAATTCGTACCAACAAATCGACGCCTGGGGACCTCTAACTAATTTTCAGCATAATTTCTTGAAAAATTTTATACGTGATTTTTTGAAATTTTATTTTAGATCAAGATATGATCTCGAAACAATATCTACTTTTCAAATATCTCATTTCATAGATTTTATTATGTTAAAACAGTAAGGTATTAGTTTTTGGCGAACTCTTCAGTGAAGCTTGAAGTTGGTTCTGAAGTTGGATCCGAAAATTGATGAATTACAGACAAGACTCAAATTAGCTAAAAACTTATCCATTTTTAATCAAATTATAAATTTCATATCTTTGCACAGGCTGAAGCGAAAAAAATGACTGAAGATAAGCTTGAAAAAAGCAATGGGAAAACGAACATATTGTTAGAATTACAATCATTCAATGCGATAAGAAATCGTTATTTTATTTCAATTTTTTACAAAAAATATACATTATAAATAATAATTGTTTCAATGCAATAATGTTGATAGTGAAATGAATATGTTTTAGTTATTTCTTTTTTTAAGTGCGTCGAATCGCTTCGCCAAATCGTCAAAGTCCAAATCTCCTCCACCTCCCGATCCTCCTGATCCACCTCCCGGTGGTCCCGCTGGTCCTCCACCGCCTCCCGATTTTGGTCCTCCAGGGAAAGTTGTGGGCGGTACGGGGAAGTTCAAATCTGCAAGAATACCTCATTTTTCACCACTTCGCTTTTGTGCTTTTCGAAAAAAAGTAATCAATCAAAAATTTTGAAAAGAGCAAGGCACTGAAATTTGTTATTTATGACATTTTTTCTGTTAGTTCAGTAGTCAAGTTGAGTTGTACTTACCGTCCAAGTTGTCAGGTTTTCGGATTGATTGTGGTGGAGCTGTTGGGTGATTTGGTGGAATTGTTGGTTGAATTAGCGAGTTCTGGAAAAAAGTGTATTGAATAAATGTCATAGGGTATTACATTATGGATTTGGTCAAAAGTTCTCGGAGAGTCGAGTTTCAGTCTTTTGGGATTTATCTGAAAAATCTAAAGCTGCATTTAGAAATAATGGCTGTTTATGTTAGATTGTTGTGCCGAGAAAAATGAGGTGAAAATCGATGTTTTTTGAATACGCTCCTGACTTTTTTCCAGTAAATTCCGAGTCTTTAAAACTGGAACAGGTGAACAATTAACTCTTTGCTTTTTGAGACGCTTATAGTGATTTGGCTGCTGATTACAATAGAATTCTTTATTTTCGTAATTGTTTACCGGATTTCTTCGGGAGAGGGGTTTCGAAAATGTTTGTCTACATCCACTGACTTAGCTACTATTACAGATCAACAACTAACACACACTCAAAAGTCTTGAAATGTTTACCTTGGTCGAGCTTTTTATTTTCTCACTATGTCGATGTTGATGTTGAGAAGTTGGCTCGGGAGTTTTCGACCTCCGAGCACTCGATGATCGTTTACACGATGAGCATCTTTTCACACTTTTCGACTTTTTCCGACCTTCGGCAACCGTCAAAGTTTTTGTGCGCGACAGCAGAAGCATGTCTCAAAAACGATAAAACTAGATTGTAAAATTATGCAAGTCACGAATAATGTGAAACAAAATCTCAAGAGACTCGTGATAAAAAAGAAGAGCAACATAGCAGAAAGGATTTCAGATTTCCACAATTTCCCTATCAGGAAATTGAGAAAGCCATCATTCCAGGAAAAAATACGGAGAAGTGAAAGAAAAACACCAAAACAAAAGTCAATCTTCTTCTTCTTCGTTTCCCTATTTTCGATGAAGTAAAGTACAAGGTTTTATTTGTTAGCTGGGAAAAAAAAAACGAAAAACAGAAAACGAAAAGAGTTAATAGATAATTTAATTTTCTGGGCAAAAATCATCGTTTTGTTTTCTGGAGCTCAAACATTTTTTGGGTCGGAAAACAAAACCTGGAGGTTCTAAAAAATAGGACTGCATTCAAATTGAGAAAAAGACATCTAATTTTAACAACCTAGTAATTCTTAGGAAAAAAAGGACTTTATTACATGTTTCAGAAACACGCCCAATTACAGAAACCAATAAAAATTATGTGCAGTTATTCTGAAACATGAAAAAAAGCCATGTGTTTTTTCAGAACGTTTCTCATTTTATTTTATTTGATGTCGTTTTCGGCGAAGACGAAAATCTCAAATCAAATTGGCAGTTTCTGGTGTGAAAAAAGCAACGAACAAAATAAGAAGAAGGGAAGAAGATGGTGGCTAAAAGTTCAACGAATAGATCACATGGGAATGAGATTGTTGTTCCTTAAACCAGAGCTATAAGGAAACTATGGTACTCATAGCACCATGAAATGGTTTTCTGGCTTTCAAAGAGTATAAATGTCATCTAAAAGAGTTTCGACAGCTGATTAATATCGTGTTTTCAGTTTCAGCAAAGTACCGTGTGAAAATTGAGCTCAAAATACTCAGGAACTTTGAAATTTTGTCTAACTATGGAAAAACATGAAACTGCTCCAAGATAAATTATAAAGTATATAGTTTTTTTTTGAACATAAACTGCTTCGAGTGAGCTTGATGTGTTTGATCTATCATGACCGGGTACGTTATTTTAAGTTGTTATTCTCCAGTAAATACGATTCGCAAAAGATACATGACATGAGGTCGGTCTTCAGACTCTTGAATTTTTTCAGAGTTGAATTTTGAAAAAAATTTGTCAGCTTGCGGAATTTCCTCAGTTCAATTTTCGTAGACTCTTCAGATTGTTCATCGCCACATTTGCCACAATTAATTTTTACAATGACTCAAGATCTATATTGAGATTATTTCATTTGAAAAAGAAGCGAAACTATAAAAAATATGCTGTTTCACCGAAACTGAGTTTTTATTTTGAAAAATACGAATGAGAGGGGTTTGAAAGTGTTTTTTGTCGCACTTCACTGCTAAATTATTCATATTTCAAGTTCGCTTGACTGAAAATATGAATTTTTGAACAAGTCTGAAAAATGAACTTTTGGGTTTTCCAAAAAAATCCGTTCTGTCTGGTCAACACAAAACTGAAAAAGTTTCGAGGCTCAAAACTAATTCTGAACAAAATAAGACAGACCAATAACAAAAACACTGAAATGGTGTGATAATTGCATTTGTTTGCGCGAAAACAAAAACAAACACTGTCTGAAATTCAATATGTCTCTAAATTCTCACATCAAACATCAGCTCATCAAAACTTCTTTCAGTCTGACGAGAAAGAACCTGGTAAAGGATCAATCAACTGAAAAGAACACGCTCACACAAACAAGCATCACTCCCATTTCACTAATAGAAAATGAAAAAAAGTTGAAAGCAGAAAAAAAAAACATTACTCTATCGTCAAAACACACATTCACCAGAATGTTGAGAAAAAATGAATCCGTTGGGAGATCAACGAGAAAAAGCGCATGTAGAAGAAGAAGAAGACAAAGGAGGAGAGGGAGGATAACACTCGATTCCTGATTGTGTGACTAGATCAGATTATTTTCATGTGCCGGAGAGAAGCAAAAAAACATTTCAAAATGGAGTGAACACTCAGTTTGGTGTTTGAAGACTTGGAATAGTGACAAGATACAACTCGTCAATGAGTTTTGGAAATTATGAGGAAGTAGAACTTTGAAACTTTCAGTATGGAATAATCAGATTTAAGATAAGAACGTCGAGCTTTTCTAGAAGTGCATCTAGAGTTCATCTCGAGTTTTGTGTCAACTATCTTTGAATTTTTTTTAAGAACAGGCTCAGGAACTTCCAGGACTGACATTTCGATATTTCAAAACTATTGGTGCTAATTTTGAATATTTTTGAAGTTTTTTGACCTCACAATAAAATATCAGGTTACACATAGTTTATAACGCTTGGCTTGATTATTGAGAAAAATTAGAGACCACTGAAACAAGAATAAAACCTCCTGGTTTTATTAGATAGATGTTTCATGAGTTCAGTTTTCAATAGAATAAACTCACTTTATTTTTATTTCATTACACAAAACCTGATAAGTGTTAAAATATGTCAACGACCTGGGTTCGAATTTGGGCCATTACCTTTTGAACGATATAAAAATATAGAATTCAAAAAAGTACAAATGGGTCGACCACTCTAAAATTATTTGATCCAGGATAACACAATATAACATTTCGCAATGGTTTATGAGGTGGAATTCCCTTAAAACTGAATAGACCTTTCCTATTCAGAATCTCTTTTCTCATCGAAAAATTTAAACTCACCCTTTGAGACAATGGTGGATAGGCTTTATCATTTGATGGCGCCGGAGGTGGTGCATTATTCGAATAAATCGGCAATCCATTAGGTCCTATTTTTGGCAAATTGATCACTCCAGTATTCGATCTGTAAACGGAACCCATCAAAATTTTCCAGAAAAGGAGTCAAACTCACACAGGCGGTTGCTCATACGAATCAGGTGGATAGTCGTAGTTATCACGCGCCGGGACCTCGTAAATATTTCCTGAAATGAGATTTTTCTGCTACTCAAACTATTGAGGTTATATGGAATAAGGAAAAAATAGCTAATCATTCAACTGATAGGATAGATGAAAAAATCACACCACATTCAATAACTGAAGAAAAACGTCACATTTTTTGCATAGCAATATTAACAAGTATGAGCTTGGGAGAACAATCATTATAACTAATCTAAAAATGCCCAAGCACACCCCTGTAAAAATAACCAAGCTATCCTTAACATACCAGGTGTTGAAGGAATATCATAGATATTTTCGTCGTCTATAACATGAGGATTAGAATTTTCTAATTAGGGATTTTGAAAAGTGATTAGAGAACACTGCCAAATCACTTCCCATGCAAAATTATCATGCTTCACATACCTTTAGGTGGCATGTATGGTGAAGAAATGACACCAGTTCCAATTGCATGTCCTGATTGTGGAACGGGTGTTCCATCGTAGCTCCAACCGTAACCACTTCCACCGCCACCACTGCTTGGTGGTGGTGGTGGTGGAATTCCGCCACCTCCATATGGGTTCTGGAAGAAATTGTATTTATGAAAGGAATGAAGTTCAACGACTGTTCTCCAGAGCAACATGGAAAACTTCCGAGCAATAAGAATCTTTGAGATTAAATTTTAGAAAAAAAGCTTACGTTCGATGGTGGGGGTGGTGGTCCTCCAGGTCCTCCGGCTCCTCCCGCATTCTTGAAATCGATCAATATTTGTTCGGCTTGATGAACTTCATCCTCTCTCATAACATCCGGATCAGGTGTAAAAGCGATTTGGGCGGCCGCAGCAATTTCAATCAAATATCTTTCGACGAGCAACTTTGGTGGAGCAGCAGCACTCAATTTGGCCACGAGTTTCGGATTCACTTTTGCCGGGAACTCGAGTTGATTGGCCCGCGCAGCTTCGGCAAAAGGTTTGCCGTATTTTACAGTCAATTGATCGCTGATTGTTTTGAACTCGGCGATATCTGTGGCTAAACGAGGAGCCGCCCACATAACGCTGATAACAGCCTCAGCGATACCATCATCGAGAGTTCTATAACGATGATAACATAGGGACTAGTCATCAAAAGAATAAAAAACTCACTTCATTTGCTCGATCAATCCGAATCGTGCCAAAAGCAAATCACAGTACATTTCCAGAATTTCGAAAGCTTCAACAACATAGTCTTCCCGGATAATATGTTCGACTCGAATTCTAGCTCTATCTGGCTTATTGACACTGATATAATCGGCGATTTCAGTTCTCGCCTTCATTGCCATTTCTGTCTTCTTCTTTCCTAACAATTGAAGACGATTGATGGCTAACCGTAGATTTGTTTTGAGCTTTGGGTATTGTGCACCCCAACTAATCGACATTTCTGGAATTTTCATAGTAAACGTTTGAAAAAATAAGAAAAACGAAGCTTAAATAGAGATTTTATGAGTCAGACAATATTTCGCAACGGAAAAAAAGTGTGTGACTGAAATAAAAACAAACACATTGTTTGTTGGAGCGCATTTTCTCGACCAAGAATAAAGAAGTAAACAAAAATAACTTAATATATGATTTAATTACACGATGATGCGTATGAGATGGACTTTTCAGGGAAATTTTGAAATTATTTTAGTTTTAAGGAGTTTTGTATGTTTTTCATGCAAACTGGATAAATAAGTTACTGTTAAATAAGAAGAAACGTGTTGGCAAAGACAGAAGAACTCATACAGAACATAAAACAGGACGAAAAAATAAATCAAAAAGTTTCAAAAAAAAGAAAACAGAAAAATAAACGACCGCGTGATTCAAATCGCATTGAGACTCTTTTCCAAAACACATATGCGCCTTTAAAGTACGGTGAATAAAAAGATTGTTCGCTCTACTGCAACTATATTTTCTTTTTTCGTGAAACATTTTTTTTTCGGAAAACTGGAAAAATGCAGGTCAATGTTACACAGGAAAACTTTCTGGAGGTACTACCGAAGATAGAAGAAGCAATTTTCGATTCGGATTTTATCGGTGAGCCTTCAGAGATTAAATTTGACATCCTAAAACTTTAATTTAGCTTTCGATTTCGAGTTTCTCGGATTGGATGAGGCAGGGATATCGTTGTTTGATAGTCCGGCTCAACGGTATGAGATTTTACGTCGATCCGTCACTAAGTACGCTCCGTGTCAGCTTGGATTATCTCTTTATTCTCAAACATCCGACGAAACATATGAAGCAGATGTATACACAATTCCACTTTTCCAACAATTGGGTGGTCCGCGTAATTTTTCTATACATAAAGATGCTTTGAATTTCCTACGATTTAATAATTTCGATTTCCAAAATGTAAGTTATTTGAAATTGCTACTTTTTTTTGAGAAACTCACTTTCAGGTCTTCAAAAACGGCGTTCAGTATTGCACACGAAAGCAGTTAGACAACTACTCCTTCGATTTTTCAGAATTCGAATCACTCGATTGTGAGATTATCGAAAATTCAGCTTATTCGACCAGTTTCGAGATAGACTTCCCTGAAAAACTAAACCATCTTGAAAAACTTCTGATAACATCAAAACTCTCGAGAAAATATCCTGATTTGAGTTTTTTGATTCAAGGCGATGTTTTGTTAGCCGAAGAAAGAAAGAAACGCGAGGAAGAGTTAGTTTAGCTTTTCTAGTCTTGATTGAAAATATTTTTACAGTATTTTTGAAACTTCTATTCTTGGTGTAACAAAAATTATCGAAACTATTGTGGATTCCAAGACTCTGATAGTTGGCCACAACTGTTTTGCTGATTTGATGTATATTTTCCAATACTTCTTTGATGATCTACCAGGTTTCTAAATAATCCACTGTTCATGTTTCAAGTAGACTTTATTTTCAGAGTCATATGAGTTGTACAAATCGATTCTTCATTCAAAACTTCCTTATATCTTCGATACAAAACACTTTGCAAAGACATCAAAAATCAGCAACATTCTATCAGATAATGGGATCCTTGACAATAACTTCGAATGTCTCTCAAATTTCTTCCAAAGTCCCGCTTCGCATCAATTGACTCCACATACTCTGCGGAACAATTCAGAAATCTCTGGAAATTTCCACGACGCTGGATTTGATTCATATCAATGTGGACAGTTATTCATCAAGCTATCACATATTCTTATTGGTGACACAGAAAATATTATTGATTTTCCAAGAATGTTCGAAATGATCAAAGATGTAGCAATGAATCGTATACCAATGAGCTTGACCGACGTGGAATATTGTGATTTGGTGAGTGTTTTCAATATCCGAAGAGAACTGGTCATTATTTGAGAAGTACCCCATTTTCGCAACATTTTCCATATTTTTGTTTATAGTGTATATTTGAATTTTAGTGTATATTTGAATTACCAAGAAGAAACACCGAAAAATATTTTCGAGAATGAAAAACTTCCTGTTTAGTTATTTTATTATTGTAGTTCATTGAAATTAAACTACAATTGTAGACGTTTTGCAGAGATGTTACATTTAATATGCAAGGCCAAACAGCAAATGAGTAATATAGAAGAAATCTGTAAGTGATCAAAAAACTGAGTTCTGAACAGTCATCATGAACACAAAAGCTCAGTTTTGTTCACAGATTTTTGAATAAAGAACTAGAAAGACTAATTAAGAAACGTTTGAACTCGAATGTTTGTAAAATTTGTTGCAAATATAATTTTTCAATAGTTCGATTTCAGACCAAACGTGAGGATAAACGTGGGAATCGACCAGATATTATCCAAATCCGCAAAAGATCCGGCGAAAAAATTTCTGAAGCCGAAAAATTGGAAGTGGCTAGCAAACTTAATTGGCAGCTGAAAAACTATCGAACTAGTCTGAGAATTGGAAAAAGTGGAAAAGTTTTGGAAATTGCCACAAATACACCAACAACGTAAGTTCCAGTTGTGACGAAATTATCAAACAATAATCATATTTAGATACGCTTTTGTTTGCGATAAGTATTCAAAAAATCCAAACTGGATTTTGTGTGACGAACTTGATGGAAATTCTCTTACATACGAGCAACGTCTGACTTCTGCTACAAAAATGAAGGAAGCCTATGCAAATCTTCGGAACATTGATTTGTAAGTTAAGCCTACTCGCCATCCTCAATAATCACAATTCAATTTTAGCCAAATTGCGAGAATCGAAAACATTTTAACAAACAAAGCCGCCTGGAGAAAGTAATGTTATTTTTTATTGTCACCTAACTTATTAGAATTAGAATAAAAATAATATATTCATGAAAAAATAACAAATACACGTACACAGTACGGGAGTTAGAAAATAGCTCCCGTATACTGTAGTAATAATAACCCGAAGAGTAAAAATGTATGATGTTTTTGTGAGTTAATCCCGTCTTGAACTTCGAACTGAACTTCCATCTGCTCGACGTAACACGCTCATTTGTTTTGATCGATCGAGTCGCGCAGAGTTGTCCAAAAGTTGAGTTGTTTCGAAATGTGCTTGAGAGTACATTGGGCGTTTTTTGTCTTCGCCAATTTTTATTCGAAGATACTTTTGGATCAGCTGAAAAATAAGATTGTAATTAAAAAAGGACATATTTCTTCAAGTTACGATGCTCGGTTTCTAAGTTGTTTTTATTAGGCATTAAACAGTTTAAAAAATTGCAGAAGCTAATTACAGGCATGGAAATTAAAAATAGTGGTAACCTATTTAAAATGGAGTTTCTCATTCTACTGAGTCTCTAGAAATGTTCAAGAGCCAAACTCGCTCCAAATTACCCTGTATTCATGATTTTTGAACCAAAATGAATCTTCGACACGAAAATTTGGCCAGTGTCTAAAAATCTATCGAATCACACATGTCCCATTGAAAAAAAAACATGTTTTTCCACATACCCTGATAAAAACTGCTCGATATTTGCTTCCGAAAATCAAATAAATAACAATAGTCGATGCGCCATTCACATTCACTAAAAATGTGGAAAGTTCCACCAAAACTGTCTCAACATCACTGAAGAATATGCGAATATTCGACAATTCGATGATATTATTGGCAAATGCGATGAGATTGAAAAGTAGGAACTCAGTCGTGATCGCCACCAACATAATAGTGACACCATTCTCTTTACGATCTGGAATTTGTCAGTTTTTGTTTTGGTTGGAGCACAATTAAGAGATAGAGCTCACCATGTTGCGCAGTTGTGTCCAAAGTTGCCACGACAGTGGTTGAATATCCTTCGAGTTTGGTTAAAACTGTTTCAGTTGCGACCAATGTGTTGGAGTCTTTCTTAACACGGGAAGTTGTCATTTCTCTTCGCATTCTGAAATAATTTGATTTTCAGTGAATTCAAATCAATCAGCTCACTTGTAAGATTGTTGAAGTGTCGCGATAATTCGAAGATTTACATATGTCAGTATAGCAAATGGGAGGAAGAACATAACAAACTGATAAGCAGCATTACGATATACCAATGTGTAGATATGATTTAACATCATACTAGTTGGCTGAATCGCCGACGAATTCCTGAAAATCCACATTGTTCTTTGGTCTTCAAGACAATTTTCAGTTTATTTTCAGCAATTTGCTAATTTCCGAAATAAGTGCATTCTGCTAATGGAAATATGTATTTTTTTTTTGTTTTTTCGATCAATTTTCTGCTCAGACGCCATGTGCTTCATGTGCAAGGACATGGATCTCTTCCGACACCATACTCGCCTATTTTAGGATGATATCAAAAAAGATTATTGATCTCTTAAAGATAGGGTACGGGGAATCGGGAAGTTGCTCGAAATAGCACATTTTTCAGGTATAACTCTCGAAGAATTTTTTACCGAAAATTTTATTTGAAAAAAGACATTTGGAAATATTTCACGTATACGTTGAAGCATTTTTTCCTCGTAAACTAGACTTTTCGATAAAAGAAATAATTTGAGGAATATACCTTTGAAAATGTGCTCCTAAAAAAAGAGCAACTTTCCAACTCCCCGCACTCCACCTTTAAGCTAGCAGATTTTCAAGCCAAGGACTTTGTTATTGTTTCAGCGAATACGTGTGTACTCAACTCAACTACAAAATACATCAAAGTAAGTACATAAATACATACAATTTCAGTTTTTAGTAGTAAAGGAGGAAAAAGTGACTCACGATTGATGAATTTTACTGAAACATGGCATTGAGTGCAGTTCGAACCAGCGACTTGTATTGAAGACAAATGCAAAAACAACCGCAGCGATGATGATTTGTTTGACAGCTGTGGAGTTGGAGATTCGTCGGATCTGGAAATTTCGAAAATTAAGACCAATGAAGGAGCATGACAAAATTACCAAGAATGGATGACAAACTCCTAAATATCGATGGACGGATACGAGAATTGTCACGTAGACGGACATTGTTAGGCCAGTTTGGGCTAATGGATAAAACCAGACAATGAGGTGGACTGACATTTGAATGTAATCTGGAAGAAGGGGTTGTTTTGATGAATTTGGACTAAAACTGGATGAAAAATACACTTTTCGAAATTTCTTAGATTTTACCTAATTTGAGAATGTTACTGGATTTAAGGAAGAAATCTATGTTGTTTTTTGTGTTGATCAACATCCCGTAATGAACGTTGACCAACCAGAAAATAGAAATTCCTGCTCTGTCGCCTGTTCTAAGAAAAATTAAAAAAAATTTAAAGAAAAGGTGATAAATTATGAAATTGATTCTAGTTTGTCGTGAATACATTCCCCTGTATTAGAAAATTTTCGAACAATTTGAAATGTGTTAAAAATTGAGGAAAAATTCACAAAATTTCTAATGAAGTTTGCTTTGTTTTTTCAGAATTTAATTTTTATGTCTCTGAAAACCAATAGATTTTTTAAACAATTACTGCGCAGAGTTCAACAAGAGTTAGAAGCGGGATGTTGACCCGACAGGTGTTTTGTTGACAAGACAGTTAACATTCTCATGTGATTCACTTGTAAATATATTTGACCTCTTGTCAGTTTTAAATGATTTTTTCACTTTCACTCCACTAGGTCCCTCTTTTTTCTTGTTCATTTTTGTCTCTGAAAGATCAACGTCGAAGTGTTCTACTAAATAGTTCTACGAATCTGAAAGTGACATGAAAAAAAAGTGATGTACATATGTATATACATAGACAGATCACAAATTATTTGCCTTTGGCTAATAAACTTGGAAAACATCGCGACAGCATATGCGCTCCACCGACAATTTTCGACTTTTTCATTGCGTGTCAAATCGCACTTTTCATAACAAAACAAAAGCACAAATTAATTTGGTCTTTTTCTCTCATCGGTCATCATCTAGACACGGACATGAATTTTTCATGACATTGTCCTGATGAAAATAAGAAATTCGCCCCTCTTACCAGTATCGCCCATAGTTTCGGCGTAGACAGGAACCGAAAAAACGAAAAATGAAGAGACCAGGGTTATCAAATCCGACACTGATAGAGCTAAAAAAAACCAATTGACTGGCTGATTGCGCATCTGAAAATGTATCGATTGAGAAATAAAATATCCAGAGAAAAATATCAATAGCTCACCGATTTTTGTGTGAAAACAAAGATATTGATCGTGTTCGAGATGAGTCCAAACAAATAAGTGAATGGGAAAAGGTAAGATCGAAAGATAAATTGTGCATTTGTGAAGTAGATATCTTGACACTCGTTAAGGTCATTGTCTATGGACATGGGGTTCTGCAAAAAAGTTTTTTTTTTTGATAACAAACTCGAAAGGAACGAAAATCTGCACGTAAATAGAATTTCAGACAAATTCTTTGTTTCCAACAAAAACATGTTTTTGTGCAATTTACAAAGTTCTCCGGAGAGAAAAGGAAATGTTTTTTATTAAATTGAGCATTTTCTAACTGTGTGCTCCAGAGGGGGCGTGGTCAAGGCAGAAATTATTATTATTTTTTAGGAGAAGAGGCGGATGACAAGAGTAGTTATCATTTTGTAGTACACATACATACATAGATGAGACATTTGAAAATGCGTGGAGGTTGTCTTAAAATAGACAGGCGCTGATTTAAAAAAAATCATAAATGCTGAGTTTAAAGAATACGTAAATGCAGCTGCAAAATGATTGTGTAGTTACAAAAAAAAAGAAGGAATTCGAAAAAAAAAATTTTGTTGGTTTTCGGAAGCGGAGCAATCACACAAAGGTCAGAAACAATTAATCGTCAAATTGTGAGCAATAAAAATGTCAAGTTTTGAAATCGAATTGGGCACATAATTCATTTTAGAGAGAATGGAGAGAAGAAATGGATAGTAGCCGAAAAAATTAAAGTTGGGATGGGCCTCTCATTGGGCTCGGGCCAGCCCGGGTGAACTAATATGTATGATTTTCCAGAAGGTTAGAAACTAACTATTCAAAAATACGTGATATATTAGATTTGAAAAAAAGCGACGAGAACCCGGTGGTCCTAAAAATGACAGGGTTGGTCAAGATACGTTTCAGTAGTTTTATAGAATCATTATTTAATCAGAAGCTCCGATTCGTTGATAACTAACGTTCGGAAAGTTAAAACATTCTAAGCTTTAACTTTGGAAATCTTGAAAATCGAAATAATACTTTGAAAATATGAATTGTTTATTTTTGTTTTCGCACTTCAAATCTCCAAAACTTTCTTTCTGAGAAGTTTGTGGAAAATATGAATTTCAGGATCGCGTTCAGAAGAGTCGATTAAGTAGTTTTAAAAGTTTCACATGAAAAACCGAAGTGTGGGTTTTTATGCCTTGTGTTCATTCAAGTTCAGTCTAGATTAGGAATATGCTAAAATTCAAATGAAAAAAAACCCCGCTCCATTGAGATTCATGCTGTTTCTCATGCAAACTGTGATTTTAGCGAGTTTTCAATGTCAGAATCGGGTTCTACAGGTTTCAGAAAAATGGCTTCTATGTTTATTTGAGCCTTTTTTGGGCGTCAAAACTGAAACTACAGTAATCCATGGCTGAATTTCGGATAACACAAAAAACTGCAAAAATATTGCACATTATTGTTCAAAAAAAACCTCGTCAGGACACAAAAAAGGAGAATTTACTAGACAGAAGAGCCAAAATTCTTTCATACATGGCTCCAGAATGTGCTCCAAGTTCTCTAGGACAGAAATTTTGAGAATTTTGAACTCAAAAATTCCACGTATTCACACGTTTTATTCACTTGGCTCAATCTCACAATCCTAGTTGCCATCATTCTTGAAAAAAGTTACCCCATACAAACATGTCTACGTTTTTTTTTCATTAAAAAAAACTGAACATTTCAAAAGTTATTGAACCGTTAAAATGGAACCTGCAATTTTGGCCACAATTTTTAAAACTTGCCCGATGGATTAATAAGAAAACAATTTCCGGTTGAATAGAAGACAAACAACACATTTGAGCAAAAAATGAGCACTTTTAATTGCTTCAGGATAACAAAAAAACGTTCTAGATGAAATCAATTTTGATTCGCAAAAAGTTTCAGCTGGAAAGTGTAGGTAGATAGGTAGGTGTGTCAGAAAGCAGAAAAGTGACAAATCTTTGATTGAGAAGAAGAGGAACAATAAGTTTTTAATGATATCAAATAAAATCTAAAAATAATGAAGGAAAATTCAGTGAAGCGAGCAAACAATGAGCATATGAAGAAGATTTGGATCTTATTGTTGTGAAAAAAAATATATGAAAAAATATAGAAAATCGGAAAGGAAATTAGAAGAATAACAAAATCTACTAGGTGAAAACATGCTAAAGGAAATGAATATGTGTAAATTAGAGATGGATACATATAACGGAAGTATGATTTTTAAACTATAATGATATCAGGGTATAATGTGTTCTTTTCATGAGAATAGCTTGCTCATTGAAAAAAAAAAAGTAGACTTTCAAGAAAAATAGCTATGTAAATTCCTGTAAATGTAAATACATACATGTATAAGACTTGTTTGGTCTTGTCTTCATCCCAAAAAAAGAAAATTAGATTTTTCGCTCTTCGTAATAAATCACAACGCAGAGGGAAAAAAACAAGAAGAGGTGGGCCCCAACAAAACAACTGACTCTCTTAATATGCTAATAAAAACTAAACGGGGAAGGTGATATGAAGTAGGATGAAGGTGGGCTTATGTGAAAGAGAGAAAACGTATTTACCTGTAAATCACGATTACTTGCGTAGAGAAATGGAAATCCCTATATTACGCCAATTTAGCTCAAGGATAAGCTTCAAAGTTTTTCGCCACTAACTGACCGGTTTTCGACAGGTATCCGGAATGTTTCTCAGTTTCTCAATGATTTTCCAACAACTAACATGCTGGATAAAGAAAAGTTGCCAATTTATTAGTGGATGAAATCAGCTATCACTTAAGTACAAAAATAACCGAAAATTGACAATTGAGAAGGACCAACTGAACAACACAAAATGTCAACTTTCTTGCTTAATCATGAAAAATAAGTCGGACGGTTTGGCCTATGACCGATTTTGAACCGAGGATGTTATACGACCACGATCAGATCTAGGCTCTTAAGAATCGGCCCGATTGACTCCTTTTAAGCCTGACTACACCGAAGAACTGGTTGTTTTGTTACCTTAGACGTTTACCAAAAATTTATCGGTTTGTATCTTCTAGATTTGGTAGAAATCATTTTCTAGGAATATGAATTTTTGATGAGAAATATGTCATTCAATAGATTTTTGAACGCTGATCAACATCCCATCTAACAATAGGGTACTAAAGTATGAAAAATAACCCTAAAACCTACATTTTCGCTAGAAGTTTTGTAATGATAAAGCTATGAACTTCACATTTTGGGAACACTAGAAAACAACTGCAATAAAAACTAAACTCACGTAAAATTTCATTGTAATTTGTCGCGTGGACTTTTTACACATTTCACTTATTTATTATGTAAATGTGCTGAAAATTGTGCTTCAAGGTACACGTTCTTGAGCGGGATGTTGATCAGCGTTCAAAACTCTCTCGAATGGTATATGTCTCGTCAAAAATGTTTAATTTTTAGGTTCTAGCTGACGATCCAAATACACCCTATAATTTCTTTGAATATGTACGCAACCGCAACGCAGAAAATTCGATTTTGAGCTGATAATTCACATTCATAGTAACCCGAAAATAGAACAAAAAAAGCAAAAAAAAAATTTTAGGTGGGTTGTGGAGGAAATGATTTTTCGTTTTTTTTCAGTCACCTTAAACAGAAAAGCAGAAAAATCATCTGGAAAAAAAGAAAAAGTGTTATTTGCGTGCTTAAAATATATTAGACAACTCCTGTTATGCCCCGTTTTTGTTGTTTTTATGTACTTGATATAACATATACAACACAACATATAAAAAAAGGTAGACTTTTGATACATGTGTATGTAAATAATCAAATTATCATATGTGTTATGTTGGTTGTCGAAAAAAAACTTTCCCTGAGCTCAACGGTCTTGTGGTAATTTGAATACATTTTTTTCTTTTAATTAATTTGAATGTATTTCAGCCATGTTTTTTGTTCGCTTCTTGTTTTGCTTTTGAAGAATTCATTTAACATGTCTGAATGTAATGTCAAATGTTGGAATAATACCTCGAAGTTTTATATCATTTTTGGAATGTAATTTAGGTTACTGTAGTTTCAGTATACTAAAAAATCCTGAAATAAGTCTTTTGGAGATGTAGAAACAAATTCTGAAATTGAAAAGCTAACAAAATCACATTTTACACTAAAAAAGAATATCATTTTCAAGTGGATATGAATCTTGATCAATTATTTTTTGGTTCAAAAATCAAGCAATGAAATTGAACTGAGAAAGAAGGCTACTTGATTAAATTTTTCAAAAAATCCAGAACATCTGGATGAAGGGAGAAGTTGAAACATTTTAACCTTAGAATCATAAAAAGTTATATATATATATTTCGAATTTCACATGGAAATTCAGATTTGAATTACCTTCTCAACACGTTTTGAAAAGATGACATTTTTTATTTTTTATGTGTACTTTTTTCTCGTTGTCAACTGGATTTCTCTCCACATTTTCAAATAAAAAGTCGTTAATTAAAATGTATGTGGCCAGAGTGTTGACACACTTTGTGCTGAGAAGAATTTTCAAAAAGATTTTCGCCTTTTTTCGTTATTTGACTCAAACTCGGTCATTTTTGAACTTCGTGATCATGTTTTTGTCCGTAATAGAGAACACGTCATATTTTTAGTATTTGTTATCGTTGATCATTAATAAAGACATACATTTCAGCTTCAGGTGTTGCTTTAAAGGGGTTTCTAACGAAGGGATTGTATAATGGTGCTAACGGACTTTTGAAAGAAGACCTATGCCATACGATAGAGTTTTCAATGCTGAGCATCATCCGGCATTTTTTTTACTTAACTCCGCGCGGAAAACTGGAAATTGATCTCAGAAAATTGCTATTTGCTATACACACTATAATTTTGAATATCTCTTCGAACTCAACTAAAAAAGCTTCTTTTTTTAAACTACGCGCGGAGAGTTCAAAATTTAGATTTCAGAAGGGTTTTCAAGAAAAATAAATGCTCCCAATTCTCAGTTTGTGTGCTCAATTTGAAGCTCATTTTAGATAGATAGATACTGGATGTTGGTCAAAACATAATTGTCATTTGAAAATCTGTTAACACCCTCATGAAATCCCTTCTCAGATTAGCACTTCAAAAATCAAATTTTTAGCAATTTTGAAAACTTAATTGCTGGAGTTCTTTTCGGAACCTGTTCCTGATCAAACTACAGTACTCATTAGAACAAAAAACATCTCATGTGCATTCGTGACTTTTCCCAAGTCCCTACATAAGAAAATTAGCCATAAAAAATGACCGGATGGAATATAATTAGAGTTCTTGTAAGTCGACCTTCGACTTTTCCAAACAAGAAAAAATCCGAACTTTCTTATATTCTTTCCTCTCATAACTATTTCATAATGTCTCATTTTAGAAAAATTAGAATATCTGATTTGTGATCATCATCTGGACAACAAACACATAACACACAAACAACAACGATGGTCTCCAGGAATCGGAATGGATTTATTATTTTTTTCGGGTTGGTGAGAACGGCGAAAGTGGTGGTTGAATTCAGAAAACGAGATAATTCTTCTTTCGTTTTTCTGATGATTTAATTACATAAAGAAACTTGAGAGGCTTATTCGGAGTATTTTGTTGTTTTTTTTTGGGAAAAATACGATGGGGTGAATTCCAATCACGTCATGTCAGCATGCAATTGACGAGATTGAGAGAGACGCAGAGAAAAGTTCTCCGAGAGAAGTACAACAGTGAAAATTTCCATGGCCGACTGGTTAACGGGCGCGTCTTTGAATCGAACGACGGCACCGAGCTCTGGTTCCATTCCCCCACGCGCCAAAANCAGCATGCAATTGACGAGATTGAGAGAGACGCAGAGAAAAGTTCTCCGAGAGAAGTACAACAGTGAAAATTTCCATGGCCGACTGGTTAACGGGCGCGTCTTTGAATCGAACGACGGCACCGAGCTCTGGTTCCATTCCCCCACGCGCCAAAACTTTATTATTATTATTTTCTTTTTTTTTTCAAATTACAGTTTAATGTGTTTTCGAAACTCGAAAATGTATTCAAAATATTTGCGAGAGTGTATTTTTTAGTATCTGACAAGAGAACGTTGTAAAAAATGTAATTTGAAAAAAAATAAAAAAGTTTTGGCGCGTGGAGGAATGGAACCAGAGCTCGGTGCCGTCGTTCGATTCAAAGACGCGCCCGTTAACCAGTCGGCCATGGAAATTTTCACTGTTGTACTTCCCTCGGAGAACTTTTCTCTGCGTCTCTCTTAGCCTCGCAAATTGCTGCTTTTCATTGCGCTGACATGACGTGAATAATGTTCATTCAATAGTACAAATATGGAAAATACACAAAAAATGGGGAAAAACACGAAAATTGGTTCAATTGCATTGAAAAAAAATGGGGGAAAACAATGTTGAACAAAAAGTTGTTACTTCTGTTTTCTGGGAACAAAATAGAAAATTAGCTTGAGTACAATTAGAATATTTGTAGGTATATTTGGTACAAATTACAAGAATCTAGAAAAGTAATAAACAAGTTAGATACAAAAATGTAGGGAGGGTATGTCTTAGATCGCGCCACGGTCGCGTTGCGTGCGCAGAGAGACGGCACACACAAAACATAGCAAAAAGCGCAACCCGGCGATTGTCGGCTATGAATAAAGGGGACTGCGTTGCGTGAGTGCGACCGCGACGCGTTGAAAGTAATTTGTGAATTTTTGGCATTTTTCAACTATTTTTTGACTGATAGTTACTAATGATGCCTCCATAGGTTGTACATTGAGAAATTATTTTTGAAAATATTTCTAGTTAAAAAAAGCGTGGTTAGACCCACTACAGTAACCATTAAATAATGAATATCCCTTTAAAATGCTTAGATGCTAAAATGCTTTTTTTGAAAGTAATTAGTTAACTTCAACTTTGTATCGAAATTTTTTTATAAAAATTTATAGTTTTCACGTAACTTAAGGGACAAAAATCGAAAAATAACGATACAGAAGTTCTAGACTTTCAGCTACAAATTCAAGTTTTTTTCCGAAGATCTATGCACAAAACCTCAAAAACATATATTCATAATTGTAGTTATTTTATTCCAACTTCTTTTCTTTCTTGCAAGCTGGAAATATTTTCTGCACATTCAGGTGTAATTCTTCATCAGAATTCTCCGGAGAGCAATCATTAATCAAAAATGAATGAGACCGCGCATTTTGCTTTAGACCAAAAAAACCAGGAAGAAATAGAAGTGGTTGGACTTTTGATAAAGAAAGAAAAAAAGTTACGCACCCATTCGGTTTCGAACCAGCGACCTGTGGATCAAAAGGCGAATGCCCTCCCAGTTGAGCTATCTCTCAGATGCATGGGAGAGCGTTGGTTCTCATAGATGTACATTAAGAATAAAAAAAAGTGCAAAACACATAAAATAGTTTGATCGTTCCAAAAGGAAGTTGTCATTCAAAATTGCCCTAGGGTAGGATCCAAAAACTGGGTGATTTTTTTTCTTTTGAAAATATGTACATATTTTGAAAAGCACAAAAAAATCGTAGGAAAACAATTCAATCAACCTCCAATTTGCTTTAAAGAGAAAAAGCGGAGAATACTATACTTGGAAGCAATCATATTTTTATTGAGCAAATTAACATTTTTCGAAGAAAAAAGTGTAGACAAGATCAAGAAGCACAATGCGCTTATTTTTTCGAAGGATAAATCTTTGATAGAACCTAGACATTATCTAGTCATCCTGAGCACATAATTGCTCTTTTTTCGATGCTTTTTCTTTGTTTCAGAAAAGCCAAAAAGCTCAAAAAAGTTTTTCGAACTAAAAGACATTCAGGAAGTTGTTCTAATGTTCAATCGACCAAGAATCCAGAAAAACATTGAAACTAAGAAAACATGAGATGACTTATTATATAAACCTAACAGCTAACAAATTTGGCTATTTAGTCTAGTCGACCGAAAAGGAAACTGGAAATGAGAAAAATGCACCTGTCCCTTTAAGAAAGGCACAAAAAACTCTCTGGATGAAGAAGAGCTCAGAGCTCTAGCTCTACATCTAGAGCAAAACATGATTATTCATGAAACTTTTAGAAATGCTGCTCGAACTAAACTAATAAATAATTATATCCTGGAGAGAAGGCGAGTTTGCATAATTATTATGTTTTGTTGGTGTTTTTGCTAAAAATGAATAAGAAGATGGAAAAGAAGAAGATAAAGTACACATGCATTGAAAATGAACAAGGAAATGTTTCAAGTGTTGGCACAAAAACACAAGATTTAAAAAGGAAGCCGAAGATTAAGAAATCTAGAAAATGTATTTTTTGATCTATAAATATACTTTTTTAAAACAAAAACTCAAAAAAAGAGAAATAAACGTTTTCATGAACACTTGAGCGGAAGACCACTTTTCAAGTTGGTTCCGATCGAGCTCTGCACCTAAAGGGACATATTTTTTGAACAAAAAATGTTTTGGCAAGTTGCCAAGGGAGACTAAAGAGGGTCACACCGGGGGCCACGTTTCGAATCAGATTCTTGTTAAAACTCGTACACTTATTGAACTCGCTCTTCTGATTTGGAGATCGAGTTTTATCATTGTAAAAAAATATTTAAAAAAAATGCAAATTAGCGACCAGTTGAAAAGTCACGGACGGAAGAAGTCAGAAGTCTGTTTTATGGAAAACGTATAGAAATGCCACACATTATCAATCGAGCGCACTTGAACCACAGAGCATTATTGTATTTTCAATCAGCCAACGGTTGCCTGGTTGCGCTGCATGATATCTTTCTTGTATGCGTGTTTGCTTTCTCTCAAATACAAAAAAGATTTTTCACAGACAACCTATTGTCAAAAATCTCATCGATACCACGAGCTCTAATGCACATTTTAGCGGTAAAAGCTCAATAAAAATGGTTACTGATTTCAGTGGAAGGTTTTCAGTGAAACGGTGAATTTCACGTAACAAGAGATGGAACTAAACATTTTCCAGATTTAACGTGCGTCGCGGTCGCGCATCGCGTGTTTTTGTGAAGGATATTTAAAAAAATGATAGAATTCTTTAATAAATGGGACTGTTTTGTTCACATAGTCTGAAATCGAAGAGCCTTGTAGGATCCGGATATTTGGAGACCGGTCAGCTAAATATCAGCTAATGTCTCTAACAATAAGACGATTTTTTTAATGAGTCCAAGCTCATCTGGATTTTTAAAAAACCTTCATTGATCCTAGAAACCGGAAAAAACAACTTCAATATAACCAAAAACTAGTGCATCAACTATAACAACTTCTAGAAGTTCAACCAGAAAAAAAATTCAAAAACAAGTTTTTCTTTCAGGTTACACTTCAAATAATAAATATCCAACCTTCTCCTTCTTTATATATAGGAAACAACAAATGTATGGTTCAAAGACCTTGCCCACACCCACTCGTATTATTCTAAAATTATGCACTTTTCCAGCCAAAAAATATATAATAATTTTTATTGGTATATATAAACAAACCAATGAAAATCCTCATTTTAAACTCTTCTTTCAGATGTCCTCTAATTTTTAATAATGAAGGTCTCCTTGGGGAGAAGAGTTCATCTTGGGTGTGAATTGAACTAATTTCAGTCCAAAATTAAACATTCCTAAGCTTTTGAAACATGAACAAAATGAATGTAGTTTTTGTGTCACCAACATTTTGAAAAATGTAAAGAATATCGAATTTCAGACATTACTCTTGAAATTAGAACTGAACGTCGTTTTTCAACACATGTTTTTAATTTTGGTTCTAGACATGTTCTAGACAAAAAACGCATGTTAACTTAAAAATATGAAATTCCTATTTTTAGGTTCTAAACTTTCATTGACGTGATTGAAAAATATGTTCAAAGCCATTCTTAGCAACAAACACAACAATAGTGAAATCAAAAATTAGGAAAACATATTTTTTTGTAGCATTCAACACAAAAAAAAGTTTGCTAATAATGTGAAACGGAGAAAATTAGAGTGTGAGAATGTGGATCAAGAGCCTGTTTTTGTGGCTCGGCGGAAAACAAACTTGTTTTATTAGACAGGGATAGACTTTGGCCTTGTCTTGTTTGATAGATGTTTACTTGGAATTTGCGGTCGTTCGTCCGTGACGACCGCAACGAATTGGAAGAAATAAGAACGATTATGTGATAAGAATTATCGAATCGAACCACGAATGGATATAAAAATGGATCTAGTCCTGTTTAATAGTTTTTTTTAAATAAACATAATTCTTTAATGACAAAATCATCACATGAAAGGGTTGTTCGAGTTGATCTTATTCATTGAGCGAGAAAGTGTGCTCTATTGTTAACTGGCGGGTGTATTTTTTTGTACACGATGACGACAATTGCACACTTTTTGGTGGTTTGAATTTGATCTATACCATCCGATAGTGATTTTTATTCTGATCAACATCCTGTAATAGTTTCTGATCTTTGCCAATCAATCTAAAATTGATATATCTGTGTTTTGAACAATAATATATTAATGGTGAAACCGGAAAAAATTTACCACTTTTTTTTTCCATTTTTGAAGATGAATATTCTTACCGAAAAAACTGAAAGTTCAAAAACTTCTAATGTTTTCAAGTGAGTTTCGTTTTTTAGCATGTTTTTCTGCACTTTTTTCAGACTAATTTTTCTAGCGGCATTTTTTTCAAGTTGAAAAACTCGTTTAGCTCAATTTCGAGCTATAAAGAGTTAAATACATGATATTGATCAGGAGAAAAACTCTATAAAATGACATAGGTCTTCTTAGAAAACCGATTAAGGCGGTTCCCTTCTCAGATTCAAACTTCAAAACTTAATTTTTAGAAGGCAGTTTATATGAATTGATCGCTGGGGTTCTTCATAGAACCTGTTACAAGTCCCTAAATAGGAAAGTTGACCATAAAAATGACCATTTCTCGAGGTTCATAATTGACATTTTTCAAGAAACTCGAAGAAAAACAGAACTGTTTCATGTGACCATCTCTTTGAAATATAGAATTAACTCCAAATCCCTCTTGACTGTTCCCACATATCATATGATACAGTCCCCCCGAAAATGTGATCAATTTGCCCTCCGCCTTCAGTTTGATCATTTGATCTCCCTTTATTGTACTTCGACTTCCTTGTCTCCTTTTCCTCTTACGCACATCGGAATTAATTAAATCTCAAAAATCCTATGACCCCCTTTCCCTTGTCTAAAAATAGACTCACCTTTTGTTGAAAAAAGGTCGCCATTTTGAGAGGATCTAGTCGAGAAATTGTTGATCAATCTGTAAAAATAGATTTTTCCGTGGGTGTACAGGGGAATAAAAAAAGAAAAAGAGAATGGAAATTGGATTTGGGTTAGTACAGGCTTTGGGGAAAAATGTGAGAAGTACAGAAAATGAGAAAAAATGTGAACATTTTCATTTTTTGGAAAACGATGATCAAGTTTTTCATGTGAATCGGATTGTTCCTCGAAAAAAAAATGAAAAAATATAGAAAGTCTCAAAAATAAGCAAAATTAGAAGCATTCTCTCACAAAAAATAAAAGAAAAAGTTATTTCCGAACAGATCTCAAAAAAAATACATTATTTTTTGTAAGTCTAGAAGCAAAAAACAAATAACATATTTTGTCGAGTAGCAATATACATAGTAGAAATAAGAAAGAAGAAGCAAAAAAAAAAAGAAAGAAAAAATAATTAAAATCTTTGTGCCTTTTTGAGATAAGGAAACGGAAAAGGCAAATCTGACGTTTAGATTGGGACAATGTTCAGAGCAAGGATTTAGGGATTAGGCAGAAAAAGTACAGAAAATCAAAACATAGAAAATAATGTTTATTGGTACGTTCTTTGAAAAAGATCAGCATCTGTCTAGTCCTACAGGGACCACGTTCGTCTAGTTATGACATAAATGAAAATGAAATATTGCGAGAGGTCATTATAATGAGCAGCCATCATATTCCGAGTTGTGTGGGTCGCTATGTCACGTGTGTCTGTCAAGCCGACCCAGTACTCAGAAATCGTAAGATTAAAAGGCGAAAATTGTTCCGACTAAAACTGAAGCCCTACTGTGTAATCCGCCTGGCTGTCCAACCTAGACACATGGCAAAATAATGACGTCATGAAATTGACCTACCAACCGTATATCACGCGATAATCGATGAGTCTAAACTAAATAGGCAAACTGCGCTCTATAGATAATGTCAAATTTTCAAGGTCTAGAAAACATTTTCAACACCGAGGAAGCCGGAATTCCGGCTACGTATACCCCACTTTTAGGGACCTCAAAACAAAACCTTAGACCCAGTGGATTTGAGCCCATCATTGTAGAGTTCTACTCAAAATGACCCCAATTAGGACTCGAAAAACACTACTCTCATTGAATTCTATTTTAGCGATGAGTACAAAACTAGGAGAGAAAAATACAAATCCCAGAAGGATAGTAAAATTTCTCACAGAGATCGTATAGATTTGATTGCGTTGCGGTCGCATTGCGTGTTGCTCTTGAAGAACCGCGACGTTTTGAAAAAACATTAGACCCTCAAGAAAACGCAAACAGCCAGGAAATGAAGGCACACACACAAAACATAGCAAGTAGCAAAACCCGGCAGGCGTCGGCTACTCAAAAAATCATAGAAATTTTCCAGTTTGTTAAGTTTGCCCTTTTGATAGTAAGTATTTCTGAATTTATGAGCAGCGAGAAGATAAAACCAAGGTGTTCAGTGAGAAGGTAGAAACACAAAGAACATAGCAGATAGCACAACCCGGCAGCCGTCAAAATAAACATTTATCAGTAGGTTCGCTCTATTGATAATGGGTATTTTTTGGGTTCACAAAATCTACCTGGTTTCAAAAAAGTTATTGTCAAATTTGAGACTTCTTGGCAATCAACCAATGTGGTATGCGAGAGCGGTTGCGTCGCGGTCTCTTCTGTAAGCTTTGGATGGCTGTTTGCCAAGCCGCAGAAGAGACATAGAAAACTACACACAACATATTGAAACTTCTGCACTATTGCACACAAAACACCGAACCTGACGACATTTGTTTCTTGAATGAATCTCCAATCAAAAACATAGTTAAAAAAATAGTTCTGATCAGCAAAAGCAAAAAAAAAAACATTTTTTTTTTCAGAAAATTATAATCCATCTTCAAAAAGCAACAAACTATAATGTTTTCAAATCGCAAATCCGGAAATATGCACTACTTAAGAAATGTTCATTTGGATATTGGATTAGGCATCAAATGATATGGGAAATTGAAGAATTCAGGGGTCAAAAATGTGAACTTGGGGATTGACTATATTCATAAAAGATTTACTATTTTCATAAGTAGTACCTGATTTTTGATCATCAAGATTTTCAAACAAGCTATAATTAATTTCTAATCTCTATTCTTCAGTTCAAAAAAAAAACGTCTGCCCCTTTTTCATTTTCAGATTTTGTTTTCCAACTTCTGGAAATCGGAGTCGTCTCACACAGCAATATCACGTTACCCCCCGTCTAATAACTTGTTTTCCGTCCCAAATTTGCAAAATGAGATTTCTTTTATTTCAAACAGGCAGACAGGAAAAACAAAACAAAACAAATCAACTTTTTTTTCTTGGTTTGAGATCGAGTATATGATAGTACCCAAGAGATTCCTATTCATCAGCCAATTAATTTGACGAAAATAAAATATGAAAAAATATTTTGGGGTTCAAAGTCTATAGAAAAGGTTTGAAGAGGCTAAATTCGGCAAAAAATGTAAACAGGAAATTCGGAGAACTTTCAAAGATTTCAAACGTCGTTTTTTTTTGTTTTCACACAGGAATGACTGGAACGTTCGATTTTCAGACCTAAATTTGAATCTAATGAAAAAAAATGGGGATTTGTCAATTTTTGGGGGTCTGATTTCAAATTTTCTTTTTCGAGCTTATTGAAAACCAGGTTCGAATTTATTCAAAAACCAACTAAAGAAGGAAAGGGAAATATCATTATCAGTAGAGCGAACTTGAACCTTTGAACTTGTCGTTTAAAAAAAAATAGTGGCCAACGTTTGCCGGGTTGTGCCTTTTGCTATCATTTTGGCGCTCGTAATAATTTTTGTTAAAATCCTTTTTGAAACTCGTAAAGTTAGAGCTCGTAAGTTTCGCTCCGGAAATTTTAATTTTTTGTGTTTTTTGATTAGAAAAAATTCAAAAAATTCCGTAAATAATAGGCTCGGAACTTTTTTTAGAGACCTCGACCTGCCTGGAACCCTATGACGTCATCGCCCGAAAACCCGAATGACCGGTTTTTTTGGGGCTTTCTCTGATTTTTTCAATCCAAAAAATTCCAGTGAACTTTCGAAAAAAATACTGTTCAGAATGTTAAAATTCCTGTGAAAAAAGCCGTTTTCTATGAGTCAAAATTCAATCGGTAACTTGCGCTCTATAGACAATGTCAAGTTTTCAAGGTCTAGAAGAACCTTTTGACACTGTTTCATATCAGAATCGGATTCTACGGGTCAAAGAACCCCATGAAACACTCCAAAGTAGTCAACGCTCTTAACATGTGTATATTACCAAAAAATATTTCAGAACATAATGAGGTAAAACTAGATTATTCGCGCAACAATGATTTTTCATATTTTTTAGAACTCCGATCAAGAACTGAATTTTGTGACGACATTTCCGCGCAAAAAGGTGCTCTTGAATTTCTGTTTTTTTTCGATTTGGAAAATGTGAGAAAAATAGAAAACAATCTGGATGTAATGGAATCGTGGGACACTGTGGTTTGTAGAAACTCAACAAAACAAAACATGATACAGTAGGAAGAGGAGTATAGACAGAATGTTGAAGGTTTACTTTCTGACCTTGAAATTTCCATTTTCAGAGTTTTAAAACAACAAAATTACTGATACACATTTGTAGGGGTAAAATGCACAAAAATAATTTCCAGACACAAATTAGTGAAATTCAGCATTATATGCATATGAAAAACAAAACTGAATGTCGAAAATAAAATAATGGATTTTGGTTTTTTGATTCATAAGAAGGAGGGGCTCAGCTCAAAAATAACTTTTTAGAAGTTTTGAAAAGCAAATTATTTTATGGTCGTTGGAACGGCCCCTGGGTCCAAAAGGGGACTAGTAATTTTTTATGGTAGATTCACCAGAGACCTCAGTTTTGTTTTTTGGGTGACTATTCCTCATACTCAGAATCCTTATACCTCGGGACCAGGCTTGTGCGGAACCAGCCTCCTTTTCAGTTTCGAATCAAGCAGTCGGAAAACTAGTAGTTCCGAATTTTTTTCTGGAACTATCGGAACTTTTCGGAACCTTCGGAATGGCGTAAGTTGACCTGATTTTTTCGAATTTCCTGGTTTAAAATTGGACAGAAAGGTAGAAACAATAGAAAATGATGTCAATTACAAGGCTGGGATTCATAAATCAGGGAAACCAATAGTTTTTACTTCAAAATTTGAAAAAAAAACTCTGAAATTTCAGAAAAATCCTAATTTTTTCAGTGATTTTGGTTCCGAGCAGTTCGGAACTCGGTTCCGATTCTCAAAAGTTCCGAAATAACAAGTCGGAACTTGGTTGCGAATTAATTTAGTTCCGAAAACACTCGGAACTTTCGGAATTTCGGAACGTTCCGGTTCCGCACAAGCCTACTCGGGATCTCGTTGAGTCATTTTTGGACCCTATTATGTTCAGGGACTAATATACACTCAGGGAAGTCATAAGGACATTGAAAACACCTCTGTGTAGAACCATAGACTAATCCTCTACATGTCAGGGTGCACAACTTCAACACCATATTAAAAATCCAAAAAATTGAAAATTCCATTCTTCAAGAAAAAATAGTTTTTCAACTTTCATGAAAATTATTTGGTTCAAAAAGTCTGAAGCCCCGCCCACATTTTAGCTGTTCTTCTTCTTCTTACCAATGATCAAGTTGTTTAGACAAATGTTTGTTCTTGTCTTGTGAGACTCGCAAGATTCGGAAAATATTCGTCGAATCGAATTACTTATTCTCAACAACACGAAAAAATGTAAATCAGTGAAAAAATATCATTTTTGTTTTTCGAAAAATATTATTGCTCATTTTTCGGTAAATAACCGGAGGCTTTAAAAGGGTGTTTGACCTATCAAGAATCGTTCGTTATTTTGGCGCGACATTCGATACATTATTCATGAGCAAGAATAACACAAAAATAATTTATCTCCAATTTTCCGTGAAAATGAAAACGAAACTAGACAAGTTCTTGTCGAAAGTGATGTTCCTTGTTGTGTTGTTGCGAGCGTTAGAGTTAACCCAATTTTCAAACCGAAAGAAAGAAAAACAAACGAAGAAAAAAAAGTTTGTCAGTCATGACTGAAATTTCAGGCAAATTTGCAGAATAATTAGATCGGAAGCCGGAAAACCGATTTTTTTTTCCCCTCAAAGTGAGGCGAATAAAAAAAAGAAGAAAATCGCGGCATGAGGAAACGAACCCACGACATTATGGATTACGAGGCACGAGGCTAACCGACTGAACTTGCTTGTACTATCAACACAAGACTAAGGAAATTTGAAAAAACTAAGTTCTTGAAAACAGTGTACTTTTTGAAATCAAAAACAATTAATAAAAACAAAGCGAGAGTTAATTAATTCCGCTTTTTTTGACGAACGAATAACAACAAACCTGACTAAACAAAAGGGGGCCCTAGAAAAAAGTGAGAATAGCAAAACAGTGTGAGGAAATGGATGAATAACTAACAAACCAAAACCTTTTCGCTCGCGCACGCAACCTTTTTTTTTGAAAAGAATTGGAACACACGTGCAACGAAAAAACGACGAGGATGTGCTCCGGCTTTGTTTACTCGATAAATAATTGAAAACCGAAGGAAGAGATGTTTGTGAGAAAGGAAATCGGATTGTACTCAGGAAGATTGTGAGGTCATGAATGGGGGGACAAGGATTATCAAAATACGAAAATTATTGAAATAAGAACATGAAAACACGAAAAACATACTTGAGGTAATCATGTGGAGATATAAGTTATAATATTATATGGGCAAAAAAAATTCAAACCTCTTTTTTGCTGGTTTACAGTATGCTTGTTGTTCGGTTCAAGATCAGAAACATTAAAGGCGCACAACAGTTATCAAAATATTTCGAAGCGAACAACAAGCGTACTGTAAGCCAGCAAAACAGACGCTTGAACATTTTTCTCATTTCGACGATTTTCGAACAATGCCACGTGTTGTTTTTGGGGGATTCCTCCACATGTTTTTGGTTCTTAATGAGATGAGAAAATTAGGAGGAAACAAAATTTCAGACAAACAGAACGTCACATATGTCTGATTTGGACCACTAACGAGACGAGTAATTTGTTTTGGTGAACGGGCATTTTAAGAAGGTCTGTGTTAAGCCGGAAAACTTGCTCAATTTCTATAAACTAAGGAGTCTTTTTGATAAACCAAAGAATAAAATTTACATGATTTTTGATCTCTGGTGAATTTTTATTTTATCACATCAAAGTTATTTCCTGACTTTCCGGTTAAGACTGGATGAGTGCTCATTGATTTCGCGAGCTCAAAATTTGTACATTTGTAGAGTTTTACCTCCTGATCATCTTGCTATACTTTTCATCATTCAGAAGTTTTTGTAAAAAAATTATCAATGCCCAAAGTTGTTGTATTGTATTTCTATCATTTTGATCTACATATGTCTGATTCTCTCATTTTTACTCACTATTTCGATAGGAATAGTAATGAAAAATAGTAGTATAACTTTTGTCCCAAAAATTCCCTGAGAATAAGAAATATATCAACATGATCAGTAGGGGAAGTGTACACAATTTGAGTGAAAAAATGAACCTGTGAGTTTCAGTCTTCCTTATGAAACTCAGCAGAAAAAACCGCTGTCAGAGATCTATGAAACTGACCCGATCTCGGAGAAAAATTTGCAAGAGTTGCGATTTGTCTGCGTCAGTTTCATGCGTCAGTTGTAGTTGCAGTCGTTAGCTTGCAGTAAAACAAACGCATGACTTGCTTAGAACTGTCGCAATCTTGCCACAAGATAAGATTGCCATTTTTCCGTTCGAGTTTTTTGTTCGAGTTTTTTCTCTTGCGACAATTTGTTGCGACGCTTGCAATTTTTTCTTGAGTTTTATAATATAAAAATATGGGTTACGCTTTTCTGATTAAAAATCAGTTATATCACCTCACAAAATCTCTGGAAACCTTATAATTTTAGAAACATAAAAAAACATACGGTTAGGGTCACCCTAGGTACTAAAAATGAACTCACACTATGTAATAACAAAGCTAGGGTTCATCTTGGACCCTCTCAGATCCTTCTGGACATCCCTTACAACCCGAACAAAACCTCAAAAACCAGAAATAATGAAAAGTGTTTTGACGAGGAGTCTTTGCTAGATACAAGAATAGAATACAAATAAGATACGTGACAAGAACTACACTCAACGAAATACAATTTCCTGATCAAAAAACTGTGTTATACTTACATGCATACATAGATTGAAAGTCATTCATACCCAAAAAAAAATAAAAAAAGAAACTGGTCATATACTATTTCGATAACCCACCTGAGAATTGGTACATAAATTTATGATTTTTTAGATGATCAAAATGTGAAATCATAAAAAATAAGACAAAAGGTATGTATATGAAAAATGATGTATACTGAATATTTTTAATGATCTGCGGTCACGAAAAAAGAAAACTCAAAAACATAATATAATTTATCTATGCTGAATATTTGGTCTGTTCAAAAATCTTTTTTGCGACACAAAAAAAGTGGAAAGTAAAGCAATTTGTTGAATAAAAAATGTAGTGAGCAACAAAAAAAGAAGAGTTCAAGTGACACCTTTCTTTTTGAACTTCTCTTTTCCGAGAATTGAGCAAATTTGATTTATATATATAGAGATCTCTGCAAGCTCATGTCCCTTTGAAAAACCAAAATGAGCACTAAACACCAATCGGAAGTTTCTAAATATATAAACGTGAAAATTGGGCAATTTTCAGTTGTCAGATCAAACATGATTAATGTCATTTCAAAACGCTGACGAAAAAAATAACGAGGAAAAACATGAAATTTGGATAACTTTATAAAAAACATGGCAAAAAATATTTTGACCAAGTTCAAGTATTTATCTCTTTTCCAAGAATATATATTGCGATGTTCAAAGCTGAAAAAAAACCGAAAAATCAGCGAAAAAAAACGTTCAAAGCACTCTCTCTGTTTCACACACTATTTCGTTCAATCGCGTCGAGACCTCGTACAGTACTCTCGAGAGAGTGTGTGGAACAGAGAGAATCAGGAAGCTTTGAACGTTTTTTTTCGCTGATTTTTCGGTTTTTTTTCAGCTTTGGACATCGCATATATTTTTTTTTTTGGGAAATTTATGGGAAAAAAGTGAACCTTGAACAAGGGCTAGATAATTTTCAGGGGTATTGAAAGCAACGTACATCATGAGCTACATTGAAGTGTGTTATCGGCTATTTTGGGTTTTGAGATTAGATCCCCAGAGTCTGTTCTTTTTGTTAGTATTTTGTTAATAAAATAGGAATCTCGACAAATCTTGTAACTAAGACCCAATTGAAGAGGTAAGAAAAAATCTTACATGATATATGAGTTCTTGACCCGCTGATCAAAATGCTGCTAATCTCAAGTGCAAAATCCTAAGTTGAACACCAGAAAGTAGCTTTGCAATTGAAATCATGTTTTTGGTGTGTTTCTAATTATTGTGAATACGAAAAAATTAGAGAGTGGCCTAGAAAATGCAAAATGGCCTAGAAAACGCAAGAACTTATTTTTCTTTGATATTTTTCAAAAAGTACTGTATTATTTAAATTTCTAGGCCATATTGGTTGCTTTTCCAATGGTCTAATAATTTCAACCCTACAATAAAATAAATCAATAATCTATTTCCAGAACCGACTGATTTTTTTCATAGTTTTTTCTAACTTGAAACTGCAGTATTGTAAATAGTACTAGCTATGAGAAAAACAACATTTTAAAGTTGAAACTTTTTGGATAGCTATTCTCTCAGACGACTCAATACTTTCCCTTAAAGCAAAACCTTTATCTAAAAAAACGATAAAATGACAAAACACATGGAAAATTGAAGCCCAAACTGCCGACTCCGGGACATTTCGAAACCAGAAATTTCAAAACCGATTGAACTTAATAAAAAAAAATGGTTGAGATTTCGGTACCAAAGGTTTTCGGTTACGCCAAAAATGATGGTCATGTTTATTTTTCATCATTGAAGAGCTGCACCTGAGTATTCCTTCATTTTAGGTCCAAAATAGACTGACCCAAATTTCGATGAAATTTTTCGGAAAAAGGGTATTTAAGAATGAGCAACGACATGGTGATGTTTATTTTGAACCAAAATAGAGTTTCACTCGAGTTTGTACCTGTTTTAATTCTATAACTGATTGACACAGACTTTTCTGAATTGTTTTTTGTTGATTTTTGAAACAAAACAAGCTAATTTTGGACTTGAAACAGGTACAAGTTCTAGTTTAACCCTTTTTGAGTTCAAAATGAACAAAAAATCTGGGTCAGTCTATTTTGGACCTAAAATGAGGGAAAACTCAGGTGCGCGGTTTCGAAATGTCCCGGAGCCAAACTGCCAATAATGACATCTGGAAATATAAAATCAAATTATTCTCAAAAAGCCGAGTTCATTTTTCTAATTCATGCTATCGGAATTCAATCGGAAAATGTTCTCCTCATGATGATAACTCTCTGGATTTATTTTTCTAGCTCTGAACAATCTGTGACCTAAAGCTAGATCGTCGGCCAAACATGATGCTCCAATTTTAATCAATCACCTACTGATGAAAATCAGTTTACGAAAAATGAAACTTATATTATTCTTATGCTGTTCATCAAAACACGAAATCTCCACCACCAATCAAACCCTCAAAACCTCATCCACTGATTCAATTTCACAGTTTCAAAAAAGTCAAAATTCAATTGAATTTTCCAAAGCACAAAGAATCAATCACTTTGAAAGAAAGTAAACAACATAGAGGATTTTGAATAGAAAAGATTGTTGTGTCATTTGCAAATTTTCGAACAATTGGAACGCGTGAAAAATTCATATTTTCAAAATGAGAAAATGGTGAGAAAAAACTGGTAGAAAAAGGAGTTTTTGGTGATTGAACAGAAAAAGTTTTTTTTTTTTTTGCTAGACTGATGAAATCAGGGCCTTTTCAGCTAATTGGGAGAGATGTGAATACCTTTTTTGTGAATGAGAAATTGATTTTTTTAGTCTTTTGGACCAAAATTTGCAATAGTACATTGTTTTCAGAGTGTGTTTAACTTTATTTCATGAGAATATTTAAAAAAAAACCAAAAAAAATAAATCATATGAATATGAAAATTCCATTAGATTTTTCTCATTGTTTTGGTACAATTGTGATTGGGATCGATTTTGGCAATGCTTCTTGGGTTTTTTCGTATTTAACTGACAACACTCCCGCGTTGCTCAATTCGCTTTTAATTTGCTCTGGACGAACGCCTTGTGGAAGGGTGTACTTTCTGACAAAATGACGTTCGATTTGTCCATATTTATCGGTTTTTTCTTCGTGTTTTCCTTCGATGATGAGTTGATTGTCGACGATGTTGACTTTGAGCTCTTCTGGAGCAAATTGGGAGACATCGACGGAGACATTGTATTCTTGATCGGTGTTGACGACCTGGAAATGGGGATATTTTTGACAAAATTTATGAAGTTTCAAGGCTGAAGAATTCTTGAATTGACCATCTTGATAAAGCTCAAAACGTCAGATTAAAGGCAGAATACGAGGAAAGGGCTGGTTGCTCTTAAAATAAAGATCAGTTTTTTTTCAGGTTTTACATTAGTAGGTTTTCTTTACCAAAAAGTGTAGTATTCGAGAAATACATAGAAGCTTTCCAAATGTTTTTTCAAATAAAATTTTCTCGGTAAAGAATCCTTCGAGAGTTATACCTAAAATGTGCTCTTTTTTTAATGAGCAACTGCTAACTCTCCGTATCCCACCTTTAATTTTTTTTCGAACCATAACCCGCTTGAGGCCTTATCACGTTGTAAGTCAGGAAGTTGGTTATCCAGGTGAATAATGGACCGATTCGGACAGTTTTAAGATAAAAAATGGGCAGTTTTTTCAGGAAAAAATTCAACCAAACATAATTAAGGATATTTTTGATGATTTTGTGAAAAAATATTGCTTTGTATAAAAATTGGAACTTCAAAAAAAGCTTAAGAGCCTGGATTAAACCTTGGGTCAGGGTTAACGGGTTAGGCTTTTGAGTCGCGGCTGATTATCTTCAAAGCTGAAGTAAAGGGACTTGGAAAGTTGCTCTTAAATTAAAGAGCATATTTTTTAGGTACGACCCTCGAGAGATTTTTTATCGGAAAGTCTTATTTTCGAGAAAATTTCAGTTGAAAAAAGAAATTTGGAAACTTTAAGCGTATAGCAAAACTTTTGACTTTGAACTTTTTTTCTCGAATATTAGACTTTTCGGTGAAAAATCCCTCGAGGGTCTTACCTAAAAAAATATGATCTTTCTTTTAAGAGCAACTGTCAAGTCCTTTTACCCCACCTTTAACTATGTTATGGGGTTATTCAGTCGAATTAATCGACGTGATTTTGTCAATTAATTGGCAAAAAATCCGAGTCTTTTAGGCAGATTAATTTCACGTTTCTGTCAATTTATCGCATTCATTTCTTGCCAAAAATTCGATTTGGAACACGTTTTAAAACGAAGGTCAAATAAATTCTATTTTATATTGCAATTCCCCATTTTTGCATGCGATTAATTGCAAAAAAACATGGAATTAATTGACAAAAACGTGAAAACATCTCGACTCAAATTTTCTGTCAATTAATCGTAAAAATTTCGAATTGAATCATCCCATTACTTATAGTAATTGTGAAACCGACATTTTTCTGAACTTTTGTAGTTAAAATTACTGACCGGAAGTTGCTCAGGATGTTAGACCATCCTTGATTAACTATTTTTTCAATCATGATTTGATATATCTCATTTCAAAAATTATAGTTAACAAATTCTGAATTCAGTCTACCTGAGCTGAATTTGTGCTCTTAAGCTGAAAAAAATGGTCAGTTTGAACTCAATTTTCCTAAAAAATTGGTTGATCAAAAACACCGTTAAATTTGATGTTTTTGAGCCATTTCCTGAGCTCAATCTTGGCAAAAATAATCACCTATGTATCTTCAAAACAATACTCACATCAATCGCATCTCCAACTCGATGTCCAGTTAGCATTGTTTGATCAGCCCAATATGGCCGAGTAAAATGACGATCGAACTCAAAATCATCGAAAAACGGTCTACTTCCACTGAACCATGGTGATCTTGGAGCTGGGAAACGGCGATCCATTCTAAAAGAAAAAAGTTACTATACAAGAAAACAAAACACAAAAATGACAATAGAGGACGACCTTCTGTGCACATATAAATGTGTAAAATAAGCTGATGGGTAAATAACGCCCACTGTCAGTAAAGAGGAGACAAAAAAAATAGTTTCGAAATTTCGGGAAAAATCGAAAAAAAGAACATTGTTTTTGACGTGGAGGAGAGGGAAATATTGATATTTGATAACGAAAAAATTTGAATGTTTCGAGAATGTTCATGTTTTGCATTTTTTTATGTACATGTATACAATTATTTCGAAACAATTGCAACTATTGTTTGAGCATCTGGAAACAAGAAAAAAAACGAATTTGTCATACATACATTGTTTGATTAGGGCAATGTCAAGTGGCAATTAGAAGTTTTTTGAAAATCAGAAGCAGAAGAAAATGTGGGTGGATTTTTTGTTATAGTTCATCAATGAGAAACTTGCAAGGTTTTTTGAGAGTCTTTTTGAAAGTTGTGGCCGTTTTCAGGAAAAAGAAGTTAAATTGAAAATTGCGTGGAGGGCTCTAACATTCAATTTTCCTAATTGGAGTAATGTAAAATGGATGAGTTTAATTTTCAGAAATTCTATGTAAATTTGAAAAAAACCAGGCCAGGATAAACTCGGGGAAATTTCTGGAACATATCTGTTTTGCTAGTGAAAATACTTGAAAAAAAAAATAGAAGTGGACTGAAAACTTCTAGTCAATATATGCTGAAAATGGGTATTACTGAAAAAACTTCTAAGTAAGTAAGTGGTTTTTCCAGCTTCCTCTAATCATATCTGTCGTAAAGAATTCTAATTTTGCTATTTTTAAAAACGTGATCATGAAATCTACATTGGTCAAATTATGAACCACATTTTTGATTTTGTGAAATTGACTTTTGAAAAGCTATAAATCTGGAAGAGATAATCGGCATGATCCAATTCGAGCGTTAGTTTCACGTTCTAGCATAAATGTCTTTACCAATGAAAAAAAATATATACTTGATGTTGAAAATTAAGACTAAATCAGAGTTTGAACGAAGTGTGTTGGATAAGATGACGCCAAAGCAAAACAGTAAAAAATTCACAAGTTTTTAGAACATTTTTTGATTTTTTTCCCTTCTTTTTGGTTCAATTTGGCAAAAAAGAAAAAGTCTGTGACCTGCCGAAAAAAATGTATCGAGAGAATTCATCTCACCCAGCACATCTCCCAGACTCTCATCTAAATATAACTTCCAGGAAAAAAAAAACTAATCTAGAGCTTGCGTGTATGCCTAACAATTGAAAAAGGTCCTCGCTTGAATAATCGATGAATGGCCTAATAAAATTAATTATATACATATAAATGTGTGTGTGTTTTTTCGCAAACATGCAATATGTTTCCGAAGACATTCGTCCCTCTAAATAAAAACATAATAATGTGAAAAACAGTGCAGTTTGACCATGAGAAAATTCTAAAATGTTATCAAATGTTGAACTTTATTTCGAGATTATCTTTGAAACCCACTCTGCCTTCAATTTTTTCCCGCTCATCATTTCCCGCTCATGGAACATTTTGGATAAGAACAGATGTGAAACCATCGCTCAAGCACATTATATTCACCTGAAAATAACTGGAGAATTTTTTAAAAACTGATAAATAAGTTGAGCTTACAACTGTCACACTGTAATTTTTTGTATTCTTCATTTGGAAGAGTTTGATGAAAAGAATAGTTGTGAAAATTACTTAGAGCAAAGAGTAAATAATCATATTCACTGTCAGGTATGCTTGATAGCACCACGTTGCTGCGCAGATAAACGTTGTGCACTCCTGGTTCAATGGAAATGTAACATCACAAACTATGAAAATTCTAAAGTCTCCTGCCAACTCAATAATTGAGAGAGTCACTATTACAATCTTCAATTTGATTTGTTCCAAATATAAAATAATATTTTATTTGAATATCTAGAACTTGTATGATGTAGTAAAATTTTGAAAAAAAATTTCCGCACAGGCCTAGAAAATTCCGGAGAAACAAGAAATGATAGTCGGTTTTTCTCCAAGCCGAGGTTGAACTAAAATAATACAATTCAGAAAAAAAAAACGAGATCGAAAGTGGGACTTCGAAAATCTAATAAAGTTCCCGATATCGAAGAGCCTAACCTACCTTCTGTAAAAAGTTATTTCTTTAATAGCAATAATCATAATTGAGAATGTTATAACTGCACCAAAAAGTGATACGATAGTCGGAAGTGAAAACATTTTTTAAATAATGCAGGAAATTATCAGTGCATTGTAATAATAATTGGTTAAGCGTGTGAATAATACACAAAAATAGTTTGAAGGCGATGAGAAGCAATTTTTCTGAGTAGTCTGTAGGAATTCCGAACTTCAGGATCGTGACCAGGAGCTTCCATTTATTGTCCATTCCGTTTTTTTATTCCTTTCGCTTTGACATATTTTGATCTAAAAGTGTCTGATTCTCTTGTTTTTGTGCACTATTTCGTCTAATAGATCAAAAACGTCTTCTGGTGAAGGGAATAGAAAATCAGAATAGACAATAGTAACAATATAAATGTTCAGAAAAAGTTTTTTGTGCATGTTCCTAGTTAAGAATTCGTGTGTTTGTGCGTCAATTGTGTTGTTTGTTGTTGATTACAGTACCCTTTTTTAAACTTCAAGTCGAGAAAAATAATCCAAGTTTTAAAACTGAATTTTGAAGCTCAAAAGTTGAACTTGTCAGCAGCAGTTGTTTTTAACTATCTGTACTATTTTCCACTTGACTAAACATGGATGATATTTTGAACTCAAGCGAATACTTTGTATAGACTCCAAAGAACTTGTAGGGATTTATATGCGTTTACAATATTTACTATGAGACAGTAGATAAAACAACTTTAAATTCATTTCGAAATCACTTTTGAAATCCTCTCTGTCTGCACTTTCTTCTTGCTCATCAACTCGAAAACAATCATCGTTTCAATTAGAAGTCCGGCAGATCTGAGAACACCGGCAATCGGACCTTTGTTGTCGAAATCCACCAACTTTCGACTTTCAAGAATTGTTGGAACATTTTGGAATAGAACACCTATGAATCCATCACTCAAGCACATGATGTTGGCCTGAAAATTACTGAAGATTTTTTTTTAAATGCTGATTCGACTTACACTTGTGACATTTGAATTCTTAGTTATTTTAATCTGCAGAAGTTTAATACATAGCATCGTTGTAAAAATAACTTTGAGCAAGGAGTACGTCTGGAAACATTATAATATACTCAAACTCAAGTTTAGATGTTATTCACCACCATGTTTACTATCAAATATGATTGATAGCAACATGTTGCTGCGCAGATGAACGTTGTGCATTCCTGGTTCAGTGGAAATCTAACATCGCACATTATAAACATCCGGTAGTCTCCAGCCAGGCCAATAATAGAGATAACTGCTATAACAACCTTGATATTGATTCTTTCCCGATTTTTGTAAAAGAAAACTGGAAATATGATAGCGATACATCTCTCCAAGGCGATGAACACTGCTAGATAAGCACGAGCATCAGTGATTGTTGTAGCTAGTGTTGCAAATATAAAAGAATAATCTATCCGTGTATCTAGAGCTAATATGATATAGTAAAATGTTGATAGAGCACATGCGCATAGATCTAGAACATTGCGGAGGAACAATAGATGATAATCTGTTTTTCTCCAAGTCGAAGTTGAACTGAAATTATACAATAAAAAATACCAGACCGAGAGTAGGACTTCGTAACGATAAATTTAACATACCTTCTGTAAAAAGTGATATTTTTAATTGCAATTATCATAATTGATGATGATAGAACAGCACCGAGAAGGGATACTATAGTCGGAAGTGAAAACATTCTTTGAATAATGCACGAAATGTTCAATGCATTGTGATTATAATTGGTCTGTCGTGTGAAATTTCAAAAATAAATAGTTAATTGGTATATAATCAGAATCAAATTTTGCCAACGGAGTGAGTCTGGTCTTGAAGTTGTAGTATAGCTGGCACAGGTAAGTACCAAAAAGTTTGTGACATTAAAAAAAGAGAAACACAGTGCACTTCAAAAATTATTAAAAAAAAGAATTACAGAAACACGCATTTTGAATTTTTTCACAACTTTTATTTCACTAAAACTATGAATGTAGCACACATTATTATTTTTTGTCCTAAACGCTGTATTTTCCCTACTCTCTCAAAATTCCGTTTTCTGTTGAGGTAGAACGATCGAAAATTAAGTGTAATGGATAACAAAAGGTCCAAATTTCTTCACAAAGAAGAACCCGGCCAAATTTTGTTGGCTTGACACAAAAACTTTTTGTTAAAGGTGGGGTAAAGGGATTCGACAAGTTGCTCTTAAAAAAAGAGCACATTTGTTTTAGGTAATACACTCGAGGAATTTTTTACGGAAAACTCTAGTATTCGAGAAAAAAATATTCAAAGTTAAAAAATTGGAAACTTTCAACGTATACGTGAAAAGTTTCCAAATTTCTTTTCAAATGAAATTTTCTCGAAAACTAGACTTTTCGATAAAAAATCCCTCGGGGTGTTACCTTAAAAAAATGTGCTCTTTCATTTAAGAGCAACTTGCTGAGTCCCTTTACCCCACCTGTAAAGCTCGCGTTGATATAACCCTATATCATGAAGATAAACATTGGATAAGTGAAGTTTTATTGAAATTGTAAGGTGTAAGCAGTGTAAGAAGTGTAAGACATGGAAAGGCGGAACAAAGTGAAATACTATATCAAGAAGAACAGTGAGAAAAAACTTCAGTAATAATTGTTGAAATCCGCTCCTTCTTTGATTATAATCGTTTTGTTTGGGACAAACTTGAAGTACATATAATCCCAGTCCAAATGGTGAGGAAGTTGGATCGTAAGCTGGGTCGATTCCTTGTGGTTCGAGAAAGACTTCGATCCACAAATATATATGACATCGTTTGTTCTTTCGATGGTGAGCTCTTCCGGCTTAAAACCTTGATAACTGATTCTGACGAAGTAGTCTCGGTGGGGAACGACATCGTTCAACTGAAAACTGATATAGTGATGAAGTCAAAATTTCAATAAGAAACCCACTCCAAAATTCAAAAAAGAGGATCCGTCACCTTCGCCAAAGTCAACAACGGTCAACATCTCAGTCGTGGTAAATATAGAGTCTAAAAATTACAAGCTATGATTGTTAACAAAGATCATTTCATATGGAAATTGAGAAACAGGAAACAAACTGGAGAGAGAACTTTTTGAAAAATACGCTGAAAATGCGCTGGAAAATAATTCAAAAAATCGTTATGATGAATTTCTCCGGGAATTCAGGTCCTTTATATACCACATTGATGGGGGGAGACTCGGATATCAACGATTGTTTTTTTTTTTCAGCCAAAGGATGACTGTGCACATTGACCGGTCGATTTCATAATATTCGAGGAATATGCGAAGAAAAAAAAAATCAAAACATAAACGACAAAGATTACTCATCGTGTGAAAAAAATATCTGAAATATCCAAATCGAAAACGAAACCGTCTTGAATCTTGAAATGAAAAATACTGGATAAAATCAGAGATGGCCTTACAAGGGAGGTTTCGCGAACTGTTACTTTCAACTTTTTCTCAAACTTTGTACACTTATGTAGTTTGACCTCCTGATCTTCACGGTATATTTTTTATCCACCGGAAATTTTTGTGAAAAAAGTTATGAATTTTTAGGCATATTTTCACTACACTTCATAACTGTTATAAAATAAGGGCAACACAAAATAAATTAATTTGTACTCACGTGAAAAAAAATAAATTAATTTGTACTCATTTTCAAAGGTAAATGTCTTATTTTTTTCTCGAAAATGGTCGTGAAATAACTTTGATCTATCATAACTTTTTTCACAAACATTTCCGGCAGATAAAAAATATAGCATGATGATCAGGAGGCCGAACTACATAAGTGTACAAATTTTAAGAAAAAGCTGAAAGTAACAGCTCGCGAACCTCCCTTGTTAACAGCCAACATGGCTTTTTTTGTTGCTGAAGCTATGTTGGTTCTTGGCATGTTGAAAATGTTGAAAAAGCTCACAAAAATTGTGCGAACCCCAGTCGGTCGGATCATGACACCGATCCTGTCGTGATATGAATTGAATTTCGGATCGTAATCTTGAATTCGTTGAATAAAATGATTTCACGAAATAAAAAAATCAAGAGCATTAAAAAGGAGAAATGCATTTTAAAAACTGATTTTCATTCACGTTACAATATTTTCTGCTCATTTTTTTCAGTTCTGATTCGGGTCAAAAATGGATCGGGCGGGATAGGAAACGATCCATAGCGCATTGAGTCATGATCCGGATCAAAAGCAATTTTACGTGAACGTGTCACATCTCAAATTTGCTACGCATTTTTTTCTCTCCTGTTGAAGATAATTGTTGGAACGTTATTGATTTTTTTTCTGAAGAAATGAGACATCCACCAGCCATGTAGGTTGTTCAGATTCTCATTTATTTGGGGTTTTCACGTGTAACTTGTAACAAATCTGTGAAGGTACCCATATGTTCATGAATCTGGAGCCCTACACTTTTTGGGTACCTTAATTTTGGATTGTATAAAAATGAGTCATCGTTCAGACATTGGAGATATTTTTCTTTGTTTTTCTCGAACATGTCCAATGTTTTTATTATTTCCTAAAATTCACATGAATATTACGAAATCACCCATTCGGTTCAATGTCACCTATTCTGAGCCACCCTGTATAATCTAGCTTCATACAACGTATCAAAAACAACTGATCAGGAATGAGTTGATGATCGCCATTCAATTTTAGTGACACCTTTCAAATGAACATGATTCACCATTAGAAAAAGGCTTCATTGTATTTTTCCAATTAAAAAAATATTGATTTCTATGTGAATCGATCCATCCATTTGTACCGCTCAGAATTTGACCGTCATCGTAATTATTAGAATTGCCGCACTCACCAAACTGCATAAAATCTTCCATGGAACTACTCGTCATCGTCAACAAAAATTTGAAGCACTGGAATTTGGTCGCGATGCTTATTATCATCTTTCAATAACCCTGAAGAGATGAAAAGGAAATCAACGTAGATCAGGAGATACTTTTGGCAAGTTTGATGTAGGTCGAAGCTAAAAGTTTACCCGACCTTGAACGTACTAAACTTTCACGTATGAATCATAAGATTTTGGTTCAAATAATCAAGTAACATATATTCAAAAATATGTATTAAAAAAAACAATTATGTATAGTACCTAAAAATTTGAAAAAGTTATCACTAAACGAAATTCTTTTCAGGGGTTCCAGATACCAGAACAATGCATTTTTTATTTGTATGATTGTTTTTTCCAGTCATCCACCATTTGAAGACAAATTGTCGATATGATTTTTGAAGAAAAAGCATAGCTAAACTAGATAATATTCCATGAAGGCTGACGATAATCACTAGTATGTTAGTGATAGCTGAAAAAAGGAAAATTGAAAGAATTAAAAAACTTCATGCGAATCCTCTTTATATGAAGCCAGTTTCATTTTTTAAACGTACCTTGGCTTTGAAACAACAATGTGTTTGTCACTATTATATATAAAAGAGGGCTAAAATAGGTAAAAATTGGAATAATATTCTGTACAGACACACCGATGAATACTTGTTTCTGATGTTGTCTAGTAGCTTTACTCATTATATTACTAGAAATCATGAATAAGTGATAGTAGGTTAACGAGAAGAAGAAGACAATTTGTCCAAAATATAGTAGAACCAGCACAGCCACGTATCTTATTGTTATTTGTTTATCTAATGTGACCACGAAAATATTCGAATCATAGATGTATTGAGGTAAACAAGGGAGGGATGCGAATACTATCTTGGTAGCTGATGTCTGTTCTGGTATTGGATATGTAGACATGTAAAGGAGGAATACTGCTACAGAATTGTTCAGCAGGTAAAATGATATATGCACTTTTGTCTGGCTCATAGTTAAGTTTTTGATCTGATGATATCGATTTTCTAGAATACAAACGAATGATGTTTCAACTTCTGAAAAAATAAACACTTTGTCATTTTGTTAGACTATTTTTTTAACATACCAACTACGCATAAAATACAAATTATTACTTGTGGATATGGATGAATGGAAAAATATTTAGTCAGTATGCCTAATGGGTAAACGGCGAATTCGGGGAGCAGAACAAAAGGAACACTAAGTACTGTCAAACAGAGATCTTGCAAAAGAGACCTGCAAAAAATGGTGTACACAATTTTAAGTTTTAAATTTGGAGTTTCAGGTTCGGCTACATACAATACTGAACAATTTCAGATATCAGTTTGACACATAAAAAATCAGATTAAAAAGTTTCATTCAAGATGGAGGTTATAGAGGTTGTTCAGCAGGACTTTTTTTTAAAGATTCAGATAGAACTCTCCTAATATCCTGGATATGACGCCCGAAAAACTCTAAAAATGAATGAGAATCGGATTTTCACGAAGTCGCTTAACATTTCAGAAGATGTTTGAAAATGATAGAGGAGTGTGATTTTTAGCCATCGTGGACGTCAAGAAGATAAAAAGACTCTAAAATTGACTGAAAATCGTGATTTCAAAAAAGTGAAAAGTTTTTAAAGAACGATCAGGATTTTCCTGGAGTACTAGATCAGTGAGGCTTCTGATTTTCAGCCGTCGAACTGAAATCTTGTTTTCACAAAATACACAATAAATTAAAAAGCCATTATCTGGGAATATATTGGCGTTTCAGACAACACTTCAATCTTAAAAAAATTCTCTGACTCAAATGATCAATCAATAAATAACTACATAGTAAGAGGGGTAAAAAAAAACCTTACCATATATTTGTGGTAAACATGCACCATTTCAAACTTCTTATTGTTGCCGGACTTTTAAATAAAATGCAATAAAATCCTAAAAAATAAATAGGTACTGCTATAATAGATA
>LR552688.1:0-41918 GCA_900536415.3 Caenorhabditis sp. 38 MB-2015
AAAATTTAAGCTAACCAAACTTGGCAAATGGGTTCAGGGCACTACTGGTACCCCAGAAAAAATTATGGGACCCCTCCTTAACCTTAGTCACCCCCTAGGCATTAAAATGTAAATTATAAGGGGACGCTACTAATAAACCTACCCCAGACGCATATCTCGGTAACCAAAAAATTTAAGCTAACCAAACTTGGTAAATGGGTTCAGGGCACTACTGGTACCCCAGAAAAAAATTATGGGACCCCTCCTTAACCTTAGTCACCCCCTAGGCATTAAAATGTAAATTATAAGGGGACGCTACTAATAAACCTACCCCAGACGCATATCTCGGGAACCAAAATATTTAAGCTAACCAAACTTGGCAAATGGGTTTAGGGCACTACTGGTACCCCAGAAAAAAATTATGGGACCCCTCCTTAACCTTAGTTGGCTTTTGATTCATTTATTATAATTCACAAAATTATAAACAAATAGAGAAAAACATTTGAAAGTTAAATGTAATAAAATAAAAATTACAAAATGGGGCGAGGGGTTTAAAAAATTCAGATGTTGGAAAAACAAATCACATTTAAAAAAATCCATTCCTTGTAACGAGTATTACATTGTTATACGCAGCCATAAAAAACTATTGGTGTAGCTTCGTCTTGTTGTGTTGTCTTTTTTGATTATTTCTTTTTTTTCTTCATCGGCGCGAAGATATCTGCATCTGTAAACATTTTCAGTTGAATGAGTTCAAAAAAATCGTCAAATTGTATAATTTTGACAGTATCACCAAGAAAATAGGGAAAGTTAAACAAAACTATCTGAATCCTATATACTCTTACAATCTCGAGAAATATCAATAAAGTTCAGAATGTAGGAATTCATTTCAGAAGTATTTCTGTTATTCTCGATATTTACAAAGAAATTCGAAGATTTTTTTGGAATTTTCAGTGGAAATTTAATTTAAGAGATAAAAATGTTTTCGAGAAAGAAACAAATGTTTTGCATGTTGAGGAAATTATTTGCTAGCTTCAGTAAATAGGACATTTGTGAAAAAACATGAACTAACCTGTCATCCAAGTAAGCCCTTCTTAAAGGCAGCTGTTTCAAACAGTCACAAAATAACGTGTTCCTATCCTTCCTCCAGCGACCAAATGTCCAGAGCCAGCGTTTCACCCCAGCGAAATTCATCTGTAATTGTATTCAAGTTAGCATAAATTCAAATTGAAATTGTTTTTTGTAGCAGAGCTTATTTATTTTTAAATGAGTTCAAAATGTGTCATGCGTTTTCCAAGAAAAAAAGTTTTCTTTGAATTTTTGTTTCGAAAGGTTACGTTTTTCGAACATTTCATAAAAAGTGATCATTTTAAAATGAGAAAAAAATTACCAGTCGCCGGTCTTTGATTCCCGTAGTGCCACATACCAAAATATTGTGGAGGAAGCAAATAACTTTCCTGAAATAAATAAGCTAAAATTAATTTTTTTTAAATAATTTCTTCAACAAACCTTTTTTGGGGGGTTGAAAATACTGAAATAGAGAAATATTGATAAAATAAACAATGAAGAGAACGAGGTTAATGGGAGAGTTGACTTCCCACAGGCGAAAGGACGCTAGCCAAAACGGCTGTCTGGCTGTAGCTGTGACCTCTAACTTTTTTTTCAATTCAAATGAAATGAGTGAATAGAAAAATGTCAGGATTGTTTTGTTTTTCACAGAAGACAAATCCAACATTGTATGAGGTTAACTTATTACTCCCAACGATTGAAAACAAACCTGGTTCCGATTTTTAAGCTTTCAAAACATGATTCCTCGTTCAATCCGATCTTAAAGTCATGCAAAAAAAGCCGCGAGAAAGTCTATCAAAGTTTTTATTTTTTGTTCAACTTTAACAGATATATTAGAAACAAAATCATTTAATCAAAATGGGATCAAAAAAGAAATAAAGACACCTTTCGAAAAACGACATTGGTCTAAAATGGAATTAGTCTCATTTGGAAGAGCCTATCGAAATTAGTATTTATCTCAAAGGATATAAAAAGTGAAATTCAGCTCAATAATTCAAACCAGAAAGCTTTACAAAAAATCCTCCGATAGCTATACTATATCCGGGACAGTTTTTCAAAAAAGACTCTTTTCATTTTAGACCAAAATCGTTCAAAATTTGAGCAATACATATTACCAGTAAACACTAGACCGCTTCTGGGGCGGTTGCCGCATTTCTTGTTGATCGTCCTGAAGTGAATAAATCTGACTTCCGTTTTCTAGATTTTGATTGAGTTCGGGTCTTTTTGACACCGTTGATTGCAGTGAGCACTCCAGTTGGCTTTGACTTCGACTTCACCTTTGGCTTTCTGAAAATTTATCTTATTTTCTTGTTGTTAAATTCAAAAACCTACCTTCTACGTTTACAGTTGAACTGCTTCTTCACTTCTTTAACAATTGTTGCTTGTGAAGGATTTGAATTTTCCGGCAAACCCAGCGCTTTTATCAGATCACGTGTAGCTTCAGCCGATCGACTTGATGGATGAAGGACGACATCAGGTATCGTCAACTTGACAGCTCGTAATTTTTTCTTCAGCAATTCTAAATTTCCAAAATGTTCATATTGTTCCTCGATATTTCAACAAACTTTGTTTTTTCTCGTTCTTCTTTGTTTCAGCTTCTTTATATCGTTGTGCAAGCGCTTTAGTCGAGAATAACACGAAATAATTTGTTCGACCTTTCCGAATCTTTGTGTAGACCGCCATTCTTTTTCCCAATGGCCACACTGGCTTCTTTTCTACTGTTGGACATGTCATGTGAACTGTTATTCCACGAATCAAATAGGTTGCCAGTGGAGATGTCATCCGGACTAATAATTTCAACTCTTCTTCATTGACGATTTTCCTGAAAATAAATAGAAGTGTTTGAAATTTGTCTTATAAGGGGGTTCTCTTGAAGTCAGCTTTTTCTCAAGATTCGTACAATAATAGAGTTCGAACTTCTCGGAAAATTTGTGGAAAAATTTGTTTTATTATCACTTTGATCTACAATATATGATTCTCACTATTTCGTCTGATAGATCAAAAATATTCTCTTGTGAATTATATTATGATGACCAAGAGGTCGAACTTTATGTACAAATTTGAAGATAAAATTTAATAAAAGAGTTTGTAAGATATATAAACTTACATGCTGTAATACGAACTCTCTGTTCGAGTTGATTGAGCGTCGTTGATCACTTCTTGAACTTCATTTGATACAATTCCATATTTCCAATATCCATACGTATCTGCTTCAGTAAACTGGCATTGAAGAACATGTTCCAGAAATCGACGGCTTGTTTCGAAGTCAAGAAGGCATTTTGTGCAAGTGAGGTTGCTCCACTGAAAAAAATTATTTTGGTGAAGTACAGGGTGACAAGTATTTATTGGAACACATTTGCACTTAGAAAAAATGAGCCAGAAAAAAATGTTTCCCTTCCGTTAGGCTGCTCAAATTTCAAAATTTATTGGTTAAAAGTAAAATGTGACACTAAACTTCGTGAAACCCGGTAAATTATCTTTGTTGTAATCATCAGCTCTGGAAATATTGGTCAAAGTTGCCAAACAAAAGCTTTGTGTGAGCCGCTGATTCAATACTGTTTGAAATTTCCAAACTTACCTGATAAACATTGTTTTTCATATTTTTAAATGAATTTCGAACAATTTTATAGTTCTGGAATGTTTTTCTGAATTTGAATCATTTTTTGATTTGACGATGAAAACAAAAGAAATTATTATTTCTGGCTGTTTGAATGGACTTCTGAATTTTACAAATTGAACTCAAAACACCACAGAAATATTTTTAGACAGTTTGATTCCCATAACCATTTGTCACCCTGTAGAAATTCTTTGAGATACATTTTTTCATATTAAAACTATGTTTTTATTTCTTGTTTGATGATGCATCGTCATTCTGGTGAAACTATTCCTAATATTCGATATCTAATAAGTGACTTACTACAATACTATTTTTTCCACAATACGCAAGTTGAAGATCTTTGCTGTTTGCCTTCATACATTTCTCAAACTCGATTAAATATTGATATTCATCGACATACGGCGCTTTGTCCACCAATTGTTTCTTCTTTTTCAAACGTGCTAATTGCTGAGAAACCTGACTTGATGGCATTTTATCTGAAAAATCCGCGTAAAAACTATAAAAAAGTGCAAAAAAAAAAACAACGACATGCTGCCGATTGCCCATTGTTTAGCAGCAGAGAGCATTAATAATGAAGAGAAAGGAGGGGGAGAACAATGTGTGGCGCAATTAATGATATTTTGTGGAGAGGGAGGTCGTATTCATCAAGATAAGAAACAAACAACCATGAAACTAAACTGCTAATTTTTTCCTCCATATTTTTTTGAAAATGAACTGGAACATTTGATCAGTTTTATCTGACTGGCAAAAAAATATTGTAAAAAAGTTGGACGCCTATTTTTAGCAGATCTTTTTTTTATTGGGATCCATAAAAAAGCTGGATTCCTATTTGTTCTTGGGAACCATATATATTTGTGGAACCCCTACTGGATGTGTTGATGATCTTTAATGGAACATCCTAAGCTAGAAATCTAGAACAATAAATTTTGACGATATGTATTGGAAATTGCCAACACTAAAAATACAATTATCCTTGATATAAAACCACACTATTCTCAGAAAGACCAGTCATTTGAATTTCAAGTATTGTAGGACTGAAATTATTAGACCATTGGCAGAGCAACCAATATGGCCTAGAAATTCAAATGATACAGTACTTTTTGAAAAAAATCAAAGAAAAATAGGCTCTTGCGTTTTCTAGGTCACTTTCTAATTTTTTCGTATTCACAATAAAAATACATTCATAGCCATACTTTGAAAATATGAATATTATTATTTTTATGTGAATTTTTTCGCTCTGTTCTATAAAAACTTGTTGTTCTAGTTTTGAAAAATTCACGTGAAAAATAAAATTAATTCTTAATTTTAAAACATGGATATGTTCTTTGAAATTGAAAAATAGTAGAGCATCTTTAACACCAGACAATAACAATTAATTTATTTTCGAAAAATAAAAAAAATCTCAATAAAATTCTGGATATCAATTATTCACACAGAATCGTATTCCAATATTGTTATATTCAATTATCGCACTCTTCATGTCATCCTTGTTATGCTTGATTTCCAACGTCGAATTAATATCAAAACTTTCTTCATACTCTGCTCCAAATAGATTAATAAATTCTTCCACGTCAAAATCTGAAAACTCCGCGTTCCATTGATAACATTTCACTTCCTTCCCAATAGTTCCATTTTGCCAAGACTTGATGATTTCAAAAACATCATTCTCTGTCATTTCTCCAATATTTATTTCAACATGTGGCGCAGACAAACGAAGAAATTGCTGTTTGTCGAGTTCGAGGTTATGCATAATTAATTTATCTTGCACTTGGTATATCTGAAAATTGAGGTTATCATAGAAATCAAGATTAAAATATCAAAATACCTGATCGGCGTACAACCAAAACACTTGGGTTGGGTTTCCATAAACCATAAAATCTTTCAAAGGATGTCGTAGATTCGAGATAAATTGTTGGATATCGATATAATCGTAAACTTCTAAAGATTCCAGGTTTTTCAATCGTTTGATTTCAAGATCGAAACTATTCCAATTCTGGCAAAGAATCTCTCCAACAATTGAAACACTTCTCACTGTGTTTTGATGAGCGTTCATCAAAAATTTGAAGATTTTCATTGCTAGTTGGGGCAAATTAACAGATTGCTTCAGTTCCATTCTCCACAATTCTTTTTCATTATTTTGATCGAGGCTGAAAACCGGGTTTTATTTATTTTTATGTTATAATTCTTTCAACTCACTATTTCATGAATTTTCTCTTGTTGTCCTCTTCTTCTTCAAATCTCAAACGAAAACCAAATAAATTTTGTTGATTTTTGTTTGGATCACTGAATTCAACAAACACATCAATTTCTCGCTCATTTTCGCCATTAATGCCTATGCCATATATGAATTCTTTTGATGATTCCACTTGTTTACCACATAATTTTGAGCATCGCATAAATCGACATCTATAAAAAAAGTTACAAATTCGTTTTTTTCAAAATTTAAAGCAAAGTTACCTGTAATCAAGTTGCATTTCATTGATCACCATCATTTGTAACTCACGTGGCAAATACGAATAGTAATCGAAGATCTAAAAAACTATTTTTTAAATTCATCATTCAAATAAAATAACTCACTTTATTATTCTCGTTTTTAACAAAAACAGACATGTTGTAGGATGAAAACAAAAATGAGCAAAAACACAACCAAGAACAATACGGCGAGTAGCGTGACGCCGTTAGGAAAGGTTATAATAATGGAGAACGGTAACAGCTGTTGGTAAAGGTATGTTATCGATTTTTCATGTATATATTTGTAGGTGGGGTAAAAGGTTTTGGGAAGTTGCTCTTAGATGAAAGAGCACATCTGTCTAGTATTCAAGAGAAACAAATTAATCTCGAAAACCAGACTTTCGGTAAAAAATCTCTTATTAGTTATACTATAAGAAATGTGCTCTTTCATCGGAAACTGGGCTGAATCAGGCTCTCTAGAATTGCAATTGACATTTTTTATAAAATTTGTCTGACATAATCGTAGGTTCTAATAATTACCAGGGTACATAAAGCTGCATTCCTAAAAATTTGAATAAAAACTTCAAAGTGAATACATACTTTTTTAACACCTTATGCCGGTCCACATCAATCTGCTTCGCTTTTTTTTCATTTTTTTATTAGTTGATAAACATCAGCCAACATAATACTACAAAAATCACGGTAGCTCATCTATAATTTTTTTTTCAAAGGTTCCCGAAGTGTATTTTTTTTTTCAATTTTCGATGTTCTAATAATATCCAGATTGAAAAAAGCTATTCACCTAGAATAAAGTGACAAAAAAGTGCTTCGAAATGTGTCATTTCCATCCCTTGCAAACTTTCAAAACATATATATTAGAACGAATATTCACTTTGCTCATTTCACTATTTTTTGAAATATTTGCAAAAAATTCTTCAACTATACCACTCAATTTCAATGGCCGGGGAGCATCAGCCAATGACTAGAAGTCAACGGGTATGCAAGTATAAAACAAATGGAATTAAAAAAAAAAAACAAATGTTGATTTTCAGATTGAACGGAGTGAATCGATTGAATGTCTTGAAAACATGCGTGTTCGAATTGAGCAACTTTCAACACAATCCACAAAATCTCGAAGTGCGTATTTGAGAATTATCATATTTGTTGATAAATGGCGTCAATGTAGAACTGCTCCTCATCACATTGTGAGTTATGAAATATGAATGAGAGAAATAACATATTTACAGCAATTTATGGTAAAACTACCAAGATTCTGCGAAGAAATCGAAATCGCTATTCATGAGGCACAGTCAATGAATCCTAGAATGCCATAAAAATTACTCTAGTTTTTTTTTTGATTTTATCAATAAAAATGAATGTTGTTGATAACTCGTTTTTTATTTTGATCCAATTTTTTAGAGTGTTATCAAAACTGTAACAAAAACTCACTCATGTCGTCCAGATTTTGGTTTGAAAATACACAATTCATCAGAGGAAACATCACGAAAGGCTACTCTCATTTCTCAAGATATATAAAAGTAGCTCATTGGTGAATCTCTTCTGACGAACTGCTTGAGAATTCAGTTGTAAGCAGCTACATTGACTCCTAGAAGCCGAATGGTTCGATGCACCAAACAAGGATCTCTGTTGACCTTGAGCAAAATTGAATAATCATCAGAAGAATGCACAAAACATTATACCTATTTCCAAATTATATCCAATATTGTCCGGTCAATCAGTTGCAGAATATCCACAATTGTAGATGGCTTCAATTGAGATGTTTGCTCTATGTAAATAATTCCAATTTCATTGACGCTACACGTTTTTCTAGATTGAATTTTGAAATGTTTCGAACTGAGTTTTGTTGAAATGTTTGAATTGAGAATATCCTGATCGGTTTTCAAACTGGGTTTTCTTTCATAAATAAAACTAAATTTGATAGTAGTTCTAAAAACCGAACATTTTTCGACAGTCTTCAAATTTTGAACATTATTTTCGTTTGTGCAGGAATCAAATACAGATTTTGAGATTATTTGCATTTCTATCAGCATCCCTTGATTTAAAATGAAAAATATTTCAGTTCCGAATAATTTTTAAAGAAATCTCGGTCAGAAAATACTTACCAACACATTGTCCTGTCAATTTTGTATTGTTCGACTTCGATAATATCCACTGTTGATTCTGTCAACTGATCTTCACTCCAAAACAACGATAATGGCGATTTTTGACTGTTTCCAATCCAAGGTGTTCTGTGATCAAACGAGAATCTGAAAAAAAAATTTGACAGCAAAATTATCCTTTTTGAAATCAAAACATATAAAAAATACCGACCTGTTCAACATCTACTGAAAGTGAAATTCATTGCCATATTTCTCCACTGTAGCATTCTTCTTCGAAGTATTTGATTTGCAAAATAGAAATAATAGCTTAATAAAATGACGATCCAGCAAAAAGACGCCACACTCACATCTGCCGCTTGTTTGCAAAAAGAGTGTGCGGACACTTGCCAGTGGGCGGAGCGATGAGAATCAATAATTTATTTCTTTTTTTTTTTGTTATTCGAATGTTTTGAACTAGGATTGAACGTTGAAGGATGTTGCTGATGAATTGCATTTGCGACGAACGAACAGCAGGAAGGTAATTTTTCAAATGTATTTTGTTCCGAAAAAAATGTTGTTTTCAAAAAAGGATTTTCAGATTTTCGTCAAGTCACGAACCACCGTCAAATTTGTTCAAAAGGAATTCGATGAGCAAGGAATATTCATTATCGTCGTTTTGGAGTGAAGTTCGATTAATGAAGTGAACAATGGATATTGTAAAAATCAAACAAAACAAGATTGACCGAATGATATTTTGGTAAGTATTTTTGATCGAGCAAGTTCGATTAATTAAAAGACAAGAGCAAAATCACCTCTGAAACAGGAATTGTGTTATTTATTTGCCTGAACTTCTCAGAATTCCCAAAAATAGTAATTTTATGAAGAAAAATAACGTATTGAATTGAAAATCTCATAAATATTTTCAGAGAGAACTAATGAAAAGACAGCTTATCAAAACGACAGATGAACAAATGCTCAAATCTCTAGACATGAAGCCATCTACATCAGAGCATGCTAATATTTTATTATAAGTGGACTGGAATATAGTGCAATTAACATACAAGGCAATAATGGATATTTCCCGGCGATACCATGTGAATGGATGTCTTTGATGATAGTTCATATTTGACCAAGGTCAACAAGGATTCCTATTTGATTTATCATTTCGCTTGGCTTCTACGAATCAATGTTTGTCAGAAGGGACTAACTAATGAGCTACTTTCATATTTATTGAAAAATGAGAGTAGCCTCTCGTGATGTTTCCTCTGATAGATTTTTTTTTCCAACGAAAATCCACCATTATCTGGGCAAAATGTGTGAGTTTTTTTTTTTTTGATTTTTGATGAAGTGAAGTGATCGACCAGTTTGATGATGATACCATCATTTGAACAATAATATTTGCCATGTAGATAGACGCGGCCATGAAGTTGAGACTACAAGTCAACGAGATTTTCATTTGGGAAGCTGAAATTTCGTATTCTGTTGCTCTGACATATCCTTCAACTAATTTTCAATACAAAAATACATATCCGGGAGATTGATGATGACTTAGCGTTCATAGTAATTCAGTGATTGATAAAGTGAACAGTGGATATTGTAGAAATCAAACAAAACAAAATCGTCCGGATGTTGTTTTAGTAAGTATTTTCTGAGAGAGATTTTTGAAAAACAAATTGTGAAAAAAAATTCAGGGGTTTCAAAACTACTATCAAGTTTGTAGTTTTCTTGAGATACTCAAGTTCTAATCAATGTTCCAAGTTCGATTAATAAACAACAAAAGCCAAATAGCCTCTGAAAACGGAATTGTGTTGTTTCATTTGCCTAAACTTCTCAAAATTCCCAAAAAATGGTGATATTATGATGAAAAAAATTGCATTGCGTTTGAAATTTTTGAACATATTTACAGATATAACTAATCGAAAGTCAGCCATTCAAAACGGGAAGGAAATTATCTACAAATTTCAAAATCTGGGGACAAGAAACCATTTACATCCGTGTAGGCGACAACAATTGTGTTATTGATGAATTTGGATATTCTGCAGCTGATGGACAAGACAATGTTGGATATTTTTGGCGTCATCATGGTTTTTGGATGTTTTGGAAGATTATTCATGTTTTCGCAAAGTCAACTAGGATCCCTGTTTCGTATTCCAATCTTTTCGGCTTCTACAAATCAATCCAGCTGGTTACGGCGACTCTCCCTCAGTTTATCAGAAGAGACCCACCAATGAGCTACTTTCATATATCTTGACAGATGAGAGTAGCCTTTCGTGATGTTTCCTCTGATAAATTGTGTATTTTCAAACCAACATGCGGCAATATCCGGACAAATTGAGTGAGATTCTTGTTACTTTTTTAATTTTTAATGAACTGAAATTATCAGCCAATTGGATGATGATATCATCATATAAGTAACGTCATATTTAATCATTTTTATAGACCCGGCCAGATGGTTGAGACCACAAATTGACGAAATTTGAATTGAAATTCTGGATTCCGTTGCTTCGAAGTGTCCTTAAGCTAGTTATCAATAAAGAAATATTTGTCGCTAAGGTTGATGGTGGCTCAGCGTCCATAACATTTCACAAATATGTATTTATCTATCATTATTCTTATGGATCCGGCCGTATAGTTGAAACCACAAGCGGTCGAGATTTTCATCTCGGAGCTGAAATTGTGGATTCAGTTGTTCCGATATATTCTTTAATTAGTTATCAATGAAGAAATATTGATCTATGAGGATAATGGTGACTTATCGTCCAAAGCATTTTTCCATAATTCATCATTGTTTTTATCAAATTTTAATGCCGCGAGCTGCAATTCTGGATATAGTTGCTTTGACACATCCTTGAAATCATTTTCAATACAAAAATACATGCCCACGAGGTTGATGATGGCTCAGCGTGAACAGCATTTTACCAATATATCATAATTTTATGTATCCGGCTGTATGATAGATTTTCATCCTGGGTGTTGGAATTCTAGTTTTAGTTACTCTGACATGTCTCAAACTAGCTTAGAATTCAATAATACGTATTTGGGAGAGTTATTCATTGTTTTACAGACTTCTCGCAAAATTACATATTCTCTAAACAGATCCCTAAAATCTTTTATCGATTTTTTCGTTATTCAACGAAAATAGATTTTCTTTTCGTCTCCTGCCTACCCCTTGGCTCATCGTAAAGGGATCATAAACTATGTTGAAATTTATTTTATTTTTTTTGCGAGGAGAGAACGCACGTTCTCATAACGAATATATTGATTGAATTTTTTTTTCGTGGTTGATATTTTCTTAAAATATATATTTGAAGGCTATTTTTTGTAGATTAGAATGAAACGCTAAAACGTATAGTTCCGCCCGTTTTAGTTTTCCTCCAAGGGCAACATCACATTTCAATTTTTCACACAAACCAACCATACAATTTGCTTCCCAAGCCTCGAATTATTTTCGCCCGTTCTCATCGATTTTTCAACACGACGCGACCATTGTTCTTCTATTTAAATATCATATTCTCAAAACAAAAAAAAATTCATTTCTCTCTTTTCGATACGAAATGGATGAGTAATTATTTTCGAATGGCAAATACATACATATCGTTGTAATTTCTGTCACACACCAAAACAAAGTTAACTGAAGCGTTGTGTATGTATTACCAGGAAAGTATGCTTCTGATTTTCTGGAGTTATTTTTTTATTTCCAGTTGAATTTCTTTGCTTTTCATTTCAAGGTCATCAATTGTTCTGAAGAAAAAAACCTTATACGTTTTTTCATGGTGAAAATCAATTATTTTTACCCCCAGAAAAAAAATATTCGAAAAAAAAGCGACCAACAAAACCAAGAGAATTTCTCTGCGTCTTGTACTCTCTCATTTCCCCACGCCTTGAATCATCGTTAAACGTTCTTATATTTCTTTGATGTTCATTTTCTTTCATCTATCGACAAATTTATACGACATTCCTTCTTTCTTACAACGCATTGGCTACATTTTTGAGGAAATTTTTGATTTTCAGATCTATTTCAATATGGTATATAGACTACCATAATATTCAATCAATAATTCAATTTTTTCAATACAAATCTGGTCATCTTTCGAAACTCTTGGAATCAATGCTGACCATCCATACAATGGCAAACGGGGTTTAGGAAAATGTGAGTTTAATTATCGATTTTTTAAATTTATTTTTGAAATCGATTCCTGATTTTGCAGATCCATATCAACATCACATGGTATATAAACTACCATAATCTTCAATCAATTATTTAATTTTTAAAATTCAATGGACTACTCCTTGGAAATCAATGTTGACCAATTATGTGATGGTGAACGGAACTTAAGAAAAATGTGAGTTTACTCCTTTTTTTCATTTTTTGAATAGAATTTTTATTTCCAGATTTATTTCAACATCACATGGTATATAAACTACCATAATCTTCAACATTTCAATTTTTCATTTTTGATGGACTACTTGGATTTTTCAAAGCGTACATTCCCAACACTCGAATCTCAAACTGACCATGAACGATTTCATCGAAAATTCTTTATTCTGGAGTGAGTTTTTTTTCCTTCTCCGTTGTTCAGATGTTAATATGAACTTTTACAGAACCGATGCTTTCGCAAACATGAACATTCAATCACGGGTTTCAGTGTCTTCTTCAACGTCTATATTTGTTTTGAAAATTTCCATTTAAAAAATAAAATTTTTTGACTTCAATTTTATTTTGAATTTGATGAACATGATCTGTTTTGAAAACAGTTTCAATATTTTGATTTATTATATTAATGCGTTAGCACTATTTTTAAGATTGATGCGCTCAACAGTTTTTGGTGGACCACAGAAGTCGGATTATGTTCAAAAAATCAACACTGCAACTCCAGATGTTCCTTGGATTCTTCACGAAATATCTTGGACCAGAGGACAAGTCATCGAGCTCAACTCTGGCTCAAAATGATGAATTGCTACACCATGTTACACATGTGGTAGGTGTAGGGCTTCTTTGAAGACAGTAGAGATAGTAGGGGTTGTAATACAGGGAGAAATACAAGGTTTTCTGACTTTTTAGTTCCAAATTCAAGTTTTTAGCCATACTAATACTCAAACTCATTTTTTTGACACATTTGTAGCCTGAACAAGAAAATACGGGTCCCAGACCAAAATAAGGGTCCTAAAATAATGTCCTGGATTTTCAAAAAACCCTTGATCAACTTCGATGCTTATGAACCAATTCATTTTCTTTTTAATTTCGGAAGATTTCATATGCTTGTATTCATATGAGACCCTTTTCATACATAGCTGAATCTGAGTTCAGAAAATCAAAATCGTATAGTTCTGAATTCATTTCTCACGAGAAATAAGATAACAATTCATATGATGATTATTCCCAACGATTTTCTCGATTTTTAGATGAAATAAAAATTGTATTATATTTTCCGTGTGATTATTTTCGAAAATATTACGAATAACAATTAGAATGTGTATTGAAGGGGACCAAAGAAAAGGTTATTTGGAAAAGGCTTGTAAAAGTTGGCTATAAATTTAGAAAAAAAAGTACAGCCTCTTTCAAGTTTAGTTTATTTTATGAATAGAGGTATTCAAAAAAAGTTTTACTATTGATTTGTTCGATTGACAGATGTTTTTTGTTCTCTCTAGTCGACACACTCTTTCACCCTGTCACCACATGTGTTCACCAGATGTCTAAACATGCAAGCTTATAAAAGTTCATTTATACTTTTTTGTATGTCTTTAGCACAAAAACAGATGTAGCCGATAAGGGTGATTCATAATTCATTGCGAAATAACCACCAGTTTCGCAATCTTGACTGGCCATCATTTCTGACCGGTCAAATATTTTGCAGATTTTGAATACCCCGCCCACGACATGGACGGGTATATAAACGATTATCTCCATAATAATTCCCATTTTTCAGCTCTCGTCTCCTGCTCGGCCAACCTTCTTATGATAGGGTTTATTTATCATCCCTTGTTTTTTTCCAAGGTTGTGCTCTCTCTTTCTCTTTTTCTCTTTTTCTCTGCCTCTCTTTCTCTTTTTCTCTTTTTCTCTGCCTCTCTTTCTCTTTTTCTCTGCCTCTCTTTCTCTTTTTCTCTTTTTCTCTGCCTCTCTTTCTCTTTTTCTCTTTTTCTCTTTTTCTCTTTTTCTCTTTTTCTCTGCCTCTCTTTCTCTTTTTCTCTTTTTCTCTGCCTCTCTTTCTCTTTTTCTCTTTTTCTCTGCCTCTCTTTCTCTTTTTCTCTGCCTCTCTTTCTCTTTTTCTCTTTTTCTCTGCCTCTCTTTCTCTTTTTCTCTGCCTCTCTTTCTCTTTTTCTCTATTTCTCTGCCTCTCTTTCTCTATTTCTCTATTTCTCTGACACTCTCTATTTCTCTGCCTCTCTCTCTATTTCTCTGACCTTCTCTCTCTATTTCTCTATTTCTCTGTCTCTCTCTATTTCTCTGATTCTCTGAAACTCTCTATTTCTCTGTCCCTCTCTGTTTGTCTGACACTCTCTGTTCCTCTATTTCTCTATTTCTCTGTATCTCTCTATTTCTCTGATTCTCTGACACTCTCTGTTTCTCTGTCTCTCTATTTCTCTGTTTGTCGGACACTCTCTCTTTCACTATTTCTCTGTCTCTCTCTCTATTTCTCTATTTCTCTGTCTCTCTCTATTTCTCTCTCTCTATTTCTCTATTTCTCCGACACTCTCTATTTCTCTGTCTCTCTCTTTATTTTTCTGTCTCTCTCTATTTCTCTAATTCTCTGACACTCTCTGTTCCTCTATTTCTCTATTTCTCTGTATCTCTCTATTTCTCTGTTTGTCTGACACTCTCTATTTCTCTATTTCTCTGTCTCTCTCTATTTCTCTATTTCTCCGACACTCTCTATTTCTCTGTCTCTATCTTTATTTCTCTGTCTCTTTCTATTTCTCTAATTCTCTGACACTCTCTATTTCTCTAATTCTCTGACACTCTCAATTTCTCTGTCTCTCTCTTCATTTCTTTGTCTCTCTCTATTTCTCTGACTCTCTCTCTCTCTATTTCTCTATTTCTCTGACTTCTTTTTTTTCTCTTTGTCTCTATTTCTCTGCCTTTCTCTCTATCTCTCTATTTCTCTGTCTCTCTCCCTATTTCTCTAGTTCTCTACATTTCTCTCTCTATCTCTTTCTTTCTCTTTTTCTCTATTTCTCTACCTTTCTCTCTCTATCTCTCTCTTTCTCTATTTCTCTATTTCTCTAGCAACACCTGAGTGAATATTTAGTTAACAGTGCTATAAATTGGACTACCTTAGACTCACTGGATCCATATAAATTTGAGATATTTATTGATTTATTTGTGTGAATATTAATCAGTGAAAAGATAAATTAGATAAGATGTGAGCAGGGGAATTTAAATTTAAGAGTCGTAGATTGGGAAATATGATATTTCAAATCGAATTATAAAAATTTCTGAAGAGTGGAAAAATCCTTTTCACTTAGCCGTGAGCTTTCTCTTTTTTTGAATACCAGGATGACATTGGCGTTGATATTGCTAGCGTTATACGTTCCAAGTATGATATTCAAGTTCTCCAGAAATGTTCTGAAACGCAAAATTGTGAACAAAAAATTCCCCATTTATAGAATAAACTCACGTTTTCTCTGCACATGTTTCGAAAAGAAGGCGCACCGACTCGTACACAAACTTTATTTCTACCATAGTCGGGTTCGTTTCTTTGATAGAGGCGATTGAGACGGGCCATAGATCATAGATTTTGGCCTGAAATTAATCACTCATTCGAAACAGTCTGTGAATTGATAATATCATTTTTACCTGATTTCTGCTGATGAGTTCAAGAGTGCGATATCGAGTGAGTTGATAGTCGTATGTATGGCATTCAGCACCATCAAGAATGAGACATTGCCCCTCCATTTGAAAAATAATACCTTAGAGGTAATACCTTAATAAATGAAAGTGCTAGAATGAATCACCTCTTCTTTATAAGCTTCTTGGTGAATGATGCTCCGCCCATTTGTTTGGTGCAACCATTCACACCTGTTGCTAAGCATGATAGCTTGTTTACTGTTGATGGTGGTTCCCATTTAAATTTAATTGATAGCTAGCTAGCTACTACCTACTTGGTTATTGAAAATTGTTTGGGAAAGCGCCAACAATTAAGGGATCAGCACGTTTTGGCTAACAGCACCTGTTACCGGTGGGTTGCTAACAAATAAGAAAAAGGAGACAGGGAGAAGAGGGGGGGGAGGTCATGCACACCTCCTAGTCTTTTTTCATGAATCGCGAAACTTTCAACCTCGAAGTTTACAACAAAATCGATAACTGCTCAAAACGCTATCGGTAACCTAGGTAATTTGAAAATAGGGTAATGGGAGTTGACGAGTTGGTTCTAAGTATGACACATTTTTTTGTTTATAAAAGCTTGCTAACTCTCTTAAGCTCACCTTTAAGAGAAATTTTCAAGGTTTTTTTTTAATATTCATGAAAACAAACTCCTCATCCTCAATTTTGATTCGAATTTTTTTCTTTTCTGTTGTCATTTCTTTTCAGATTTGTACATTTTCTCACAACTATGTATTTCAGTCTCATTATTTTAGTTTTCTCATTTTCACTTCATCTCACAAATTTTGCTCCTGCCCAACTCTTTATCTAATATACATAGTTCTATTATCTTCCTTCTACTAAAAAAATTTTATACTTGATCCTAATTCCAAAAATGGAACGAATCCAGTGTTCAGTATAACAACAGGTTCCATTTTCTCGTTTTCATTTTCTCAAAATTTTTCCTTTTAAGACATTTTGAATCTCTTAGAAAAGCTTGATTTTTTTAATTCAAGTTTTTTCTCTTTTCTCTATAGTTATAAGAATTCGAAGCTGACAAAAATATATTTGTTTATTCTATTGCTAGGTCCTACAGATGTAAAATTGTCCCTTTTTCTCTTTTTACATTTTCTGTTTATATTTTGTTTGGTGTCAAATTATATACTCGTTCTTTTTTTATTCTTTTTCTATACATGCTTCATCCGAAAATCAATGTTCAAATTTCAGAAATTTATCAACAAAGAGTATCTATACTACTCTAATATGATTAAGGTCAGTTTTCTCTCAAATGTTATTTCGTAGTCCTAATTTGAAAAATATTTCAGAATCAAAACTTTTTGGTTTTTGGAAGGAAGAGAAGTTGGGCAGTTGAGAAAGAAGATGTAATACGCAGCGAACTGCAAAATGGATCCTTTTTTTTGGTAAAAATAAGATTCAAGAGGTTCGTTGTATTTTTTCGGTTCTATCCTAGTATAGGGGTCCAACAATAGTATGGGGGTACCAGAACAATTCAGGGGGTCCAGGATATTGTAAGGCTCATAGAATAATATACAGATCCCGAGATGACATAAGGGTACCAGAATAATATAGGGCTCGCAGGACCTAGGGGTTCCTGTCAAATAGTCCCTTCTTGTTGTGATTATACTCCTTCATATACTTGTCCACTGGGGTGAACCAACTTTTAAAAGACTAATGGACATTAGAAATTATTGGATTTGAAATGATTCTCCTCATTTTTATCAATTTTGGATCTCTTATGTAGAAGTCCTGAGGGATATTTTTAAAACTCTAGAAATCACGAAAATTTCATGAATAAAATTGAAAAAAAAGGTTATTAGCTTCAAAATTTCAAGTTCATGAGTTTCCTCAAAAAATTTGGGTAAAAAAGTTGACAAGTTGCTCTTAAAACAGAAAAGCACATTTTTTAGGTATAGCTCTAGAGGTTTTTTCCACAGGAAAGTCTAGTTTTCTCAAAAAAAATCGAAAATAAAATTCAAATTTCAGAAGTTCGTCAACAAAGAGTATCTAAACTACTCTAATATGATTAAGGTCAGTTTTCTCTCAACTAATCTTTCGTAGTTCTAATATGAAAAATATTTCAGAATGAAATTTTTTTGGATGCTGAAAGGAAGAGAAGTTGGGGCAATTGGGAAAGAAGATGAACATACAAAGCAAATTGCAAAGTTGGAACCTTTTTTTGGTGAAAATAAGACTTAAGAGGTTCGTTGTATTTCAATTTTTCGGTCCTATTCTAAAGCTTCTTTCAAAAAATTCTCTTTAAGGTGGGGTAAAGAAAGTTGACACGTTGCTCTCAAAAAAAAGAGCAAATTTTTAAGGTATTTTTTCCAAAGAAAAGTTTACTGAAAAATGTGCTCTTTCATCTGAGAGCAAATAGCCAACTACCTTTACCCCATTTTAAAGTTCCCTTTTTAAATTTTAATTTTCAGAAACACTAACATCTATTTAAACTAGATGAATCAATTTTTCTATCGAACTTACAACACGGGAATCTATTCCATGCCATCCACTTCGTCGGAATGTGATTGAAGAGGAGATGAACTTATGGTGAGAAAAAAAGGTGTACAAAAAACATTATAAAATAATTTACTTTAGCCACACAGTATACCATGACGAATCGAAATGGAATGTCGCTTCAAGGTGATGTTGGAGAAGGGAGTTATCAAAAAAAGGTGGGTAGTTTTTGAAGAATGTGAGGGGGGTGATGGTTAAATGAGGCAATGGTTGAATCTCTCATAATGAAAAATACCCCAAAAGCGTACCTTGATCATTTTTCACGAGTAGTTCTATTGAAAGTTTCCAAGTTTCTAACTTTGATTTTTGTAGTACACCTAGAAAATTGGGCTCTTTCATTTGAGAGCGGTTTGTCAACTGCCTTTACCCTACTTTTAGCTTCCATATATTCATAATTTTGTCCTCTTAAAAATCCTACTTTCAGAAACAGTATCAACCATCTATCTAAACTAGATGAATACATTTTTATTTCGAACTTGCCACACGGGATATTGTCCCTAACAATTATTGGATTCAAACTCATTGCCTCGTATTCCCTGCAATCACTCTCTCCGAAATGTGAATGGAGTGGAGATGACAACAATGTAAGAAAATGAGGTGTACAATACACATTATGAAAAAAATAATTCCAGGGGAATAACGAGCCCGACATATGCAGTTGAGAAGTTCAATTCGAGTGATGCCCCAAATCCACCACAACATCTGGAATCGGAGAGGAAAATATCAAATCAATTGAGAAGGAGAAGAAAGTGAGCATTTTTTAAAGAAAGTTAGTAAATGAAAAGCACCTCAAGACATTTTTTAATCAAAAAGATTAAAAAAAAACAAATCAAGTAGAGCGAACTTCGAGTAAAACATAGTGACATTCAGACGGACCAGAATCATCAACATTCGCAATGGTGGGAAATGGTACTAAGGATATTATTTTTCGCAGTTTTTTAACCTGGCTTTTTAATTATCATTCGCTCCCCTATTTTTCCGAAGGTGCTCTTTTTTTAACCACTAAATATTATATGTTTTTTTCTGTCATCTGTACACCCTTCTGATCCCTTGATTCAAGGACCTTGAACCAATCGTTTTTCCCTGGCTAATTCTAATTTTAATCCTATGTGTATGCTCATTTTTTTAAAATGTTTTTTATTTGTACTTTTACTTTCACTTTGTCATCAGCGTACTTCAATAAATAAATAAATAAATAAAACTAAATACAAGTCAGTTTCTACTTTAAAGGGGGGGGGGGTAGGGGGAAAAATAGGTATACTTTTTAATTTTTTAAAAGAAATTAAATAAAATAAAAAAATTCTTACAGTGACATGCCTACATTTAGAGTATTAAATAAATAATACCCACTTTTGGTTAAAAAAGTTTGAACTTTTCTACCCACAATTCACTCCTTCTAGCCAAAGTCAACATTTTCAGGTGCTTTGTGATAATTCTCCACTTTACCGGAAAAAGAGGAGGGGCGAAGTGCGTCATATTCTATTCATATCATTCCATTCTTGTTTTCAATGACACAAATTTGGACGTAAAAATACACTTTCGTTGCTATAATTCAAAACGTGTATGTTTTTGACACACGTTTCAAAGAAAAATCAATTCTCTCCAATCCCGCTACAATGTAGTCGTTTTCTTGCAATGCCAAACACAAAAATATTCTGCTTCTCTGCTGTTCCACACACTATTTCTCATGCACACGTTTTTTTTTTTTTTTTAGTTTTTTTATGAATGAAAAAGATATGTGTTAATCGCCGACTTGGCGCCACCTTCTTTTTTTAAAAATTACTTTTTGAATAAACAAACACGTCACATTTACCAACCACTGGCGCGTTTTTGGTAAAAACGAAATTGACGCACAGTTGAGAGGTGTTTTCATTTTTTTTTCGTGTTCCGTTGTTGTCATTTTTATCTTTTTTACTCTTACAAATGTTCATTTCCAGTCATCACGGACAAGAAACATTTAATATCATCAATGCAATGCCATCGTGTCAAGATTGTGCAACCAACAAAAATAAAGCAGTGCAGACATCTGGGGAGAAAACAATTGAGTTCACCACACGCCGCTTCAAAACATTGAAAAAAAAACAAAGAACAACACGTGTGTTAGATGGTATGTTCCTCCCGATACCAAGTGTGTAATAATTTTTTTTTTCAGCGAAAAATTAGGCTCAAGATACAAAATGTTTTGCGAAGAGAAGCTCGATTCGAACAGAAGATTCATTTCTGAAGATTCATCGAAAAATGACAGGATGACTCAATTGGATGATTCAACAAACATAATTGGAAATGCTATCAGCAAAAAGGTTCGTTTCATTTTTTGAAACTCCCATTCCATTATCTGCGATTCCAGTGAAAAATGTAACAACGTCTGCCAAGCTCGAATTCAACCGATTTCGTTAGGACCAATATGCGAGGTTTCGAAGTATTCTTATTCTTCACAATGTTGAAGGAGTTGGATATGAAAATTCTACTTGATTTTCAAAAGAATGTGCTATTCTTATTCTTCACAATGTCGAAGGAGTTGGATATAGAAATCTCTCTGATTTCCAAAGAATGTGCTATTCTTATTCTTCACAATGTGGAAAGAGTTGGATATGAAAATTCTACCTGATTTTCAAAAAAAATGCTGTGGACGAAAGAATTATCGACCGCAGCGATGAGTCTGGAACATTATAAAGCTCAATCACTTGCGAAGTCAATTATGAAAGCAAATTTTTATCAAAATTCGGATTTTGGGAGAAAATGGTTTCTTTTTTAATTAATTAAAAAAATTTGTTGATTTGTATATGTATACTCATTGTGTATTTTATTTTATCATAAAGTATATTGTTTGTTGTTTAGTGTTCTATGAGGATTAATTTTTTCGAATAAAAAATCTGATCTAGATTTTGTTCTATAATCACCCTCAGAATTTCGTGGAGATGTAATGACTGCTGGCAACTTTCAATCTTTATGAATTTTTTTATCATCGTATTCATTCAACTCAAGTTTTTTTTTAAATTTGTCCAGTTCTTCTCAATTATTCTTTATCTTTCATATTTCGAAACGTCCATAATCTCTGTGATGCTTGGCTAAAAAACGGAAATTAAGGAGACGCAGAAATCTGAAGAAAAATTCCAAGAAAAATCAGCTAGACATGAAGAGACGGTAAGGGAGCTAGCGACAGAAATAAACACAGAAGACAGCACAGATTTTCTCCGATCGGGAAAGCGCGCTCCATAGATAACATCTGATATCTTTTCTTTGAGGGTTTTCCATTATGATGATTCATTATTTGAGAAACGTTTTTCTTGGTTGTTCTTCTTTCTATTTTCACTGAGCCTTCCTTCTGAAAGTTGGCACTTTTGCGATACAATTTTTTGACAATATTTTATCAAACCTCACCTACTGATTTTCATTACCAAGACCTCTCCAACTCCCCTTTTAAATTTCCCAATACCTTCAAATTATTGATTCTGTCGAAAAATTGGAAATTAATTTCTCATTTAGCGTCCAAAACTTCCTGTCCATATATTTGAAAACGTTATTTTCATGCGAAAATCATCTCATTTTCTTTGAATAAATCAATAAAAGAGGTGGCCAATTCGAATTTTCTCACACAAAATTCACATGTATTTTTTAAGAGACACAGAAAATCAAGAAATGACAGCTATGCATGGAGAGACGGATGAGGAGCGAGACGGTGATAGAAAAAATACAGCAGGCAGCACAGATTTTCTAAGTGGGTCAAGTTTGCTCCATTGATATTCTCTGCGTCTCTTCTATCTCATCTCTGAGGGTTTTCTATTAGGATGATTCATTATTTCAGAAACGTTTTTCGTGGTCGTTCTTCTTCTTATTTTCAGTCGGCCTTTTTTTTTGAGAGTTGGCTATTTCGCTGTACATTTTGTTGACCTTTTCTTGAAGCAGCAAATTATGCGAAGATCGCCTTAGCTCATTTTTTCAAATTTTAATACCTTGGATTCATCGATTTTTACTGAACCTCTAAATTTGTATGATAGAAATCAGGTTTCCAATCCGTTTTCTTCATCTTCACACCAATTCTTGTAAAATCTTTGATTTGGAAAGGAATTGAACTTTTCCCATGAATAAATACACACATAAAAAATTTATTATCATGCAAATACCATCTCATTTTTTTCAAATATATTGATAAAAAGGCCATGCGAATTTTCTATAATAAAATTCGTAGTTTTTCTCTGTCTTTTTCGAAGCAAAACAAAATTTGTTATGCATGAAGAGACGGTAGAGGAGCCAGTCAGCGACAGAAAAACACAGCAGGCAGCACATATTTTCTCAATGGGTCAAGTTTGCTCCATTGATAATCTCTGCGTCTCTGCCCTCTCTTCTCTGTCCTTTTTTATGAGATGATTCATTTTGTGAGAAACGTTCTTTGTTGTTCTTCCTCTTCATTTTTCCAATGTGCCGGTTTTCCAAATGTGAACACTTTTGCTATTCAACTTCTCAAGATTTTTTAAAAAAACCGTCCAACTTGTTCTCATTAACAAAACCTCCTCAACTCCTTTTGTCATATACACACCTAATATCTTCGAATTGTTGGTTTTTTTTCTGAAATTCTTCGCGATTCGAATCAGAATTTGACATTTATTCCTCAAACTCATAGAGAACGTTGTATTCCTGCTATGTCGTCTTATTTTTTTAAAACCATGGACGATTATATAATTCTCATACAAAGTTCATGTTTTCTCTGAGTCTCGTTCTCTATTTTTTTCGAGCGCTGAGTCATTGTAACAACATTTAAAGTTTTCAGAGAAACGAGAGTTTAGGAGGGCAAGTTTACTCTATAGATAATTCGTTTTCTCTGCGTCTTTTTCATATCACTACTGTTTTTTTATTGGGGTGACTCACATTGGGAGAAACGTTTGTGATTTCATAATTTTTTCGAATATTTATAAGGTTTTTTGTAACAATTTTGAAACAGATTTCATAATACAACCATATTTTATTCAACCAAAGGACATGTCCTTCTATTTTTTGTAGTGCCTTTCATGTGGAGGAATCATTTCTCTAGATGTGCTCTTCTCATATTTGATGTTGCTCTGGATCAACTAGAAATTTATCGACTTTACATAAGCAAATAAGCACACCCACTTTCTTCTCAATGTGTCAAACTTGCTCCATAGATAATCTCTAGGCCTTCTCTCTCAATTGATATGTTCGCCTTATTTTTACATATTCTCATGTTTCTTCTAAAAACTTTATGATCTTTCAATCAAGTTTCAAATTTCAGGTCATTCGCAATATATAAACTATTGTAATATTCAACTTTTCACTACTTTTGCTACACTCAAATACACTTTGGTGATTATTGGAGTGGCAATAGGGAGAGGAGGGAATGGATTGGAAATTATTGAACAGTGTCTAGACCACTGTAATCTGTTATTATCAATTAAACGTCAAAAAACAACAGTCGGAAGGAAACAGGACCATCATCCAACATGCGATATCAAAATTGGTGAATTCTAAAAATTATGTAAACTTTAAAAATCATTGATATTCCAGGAATTCGAGCGCAGATCAAGAAACAAGGAATCTGGCAGATATGGAAGAAGTGATTGGAATGATATCGACATCGAAAAAGTGAGTTAAGTTATACTGTCTACTTTGAATTTATATTACGGTCGGAAAAAAAAATATTTTTGAGCTATCCGATGAGTAAAATAAATTTCCGGCTCGAAGAAATAGAAATTTAAAAATTAAAAAAAATTAGATGAAAAAACTAATCTGATCTTTCATTACTTTTTTCACAAAAATTTCGGATGGATAAAAAATGCTCTGAGAACTCTAAGAGCATTTTGATTTGATAAGATTTTTCAGAAATTCCCATTGCCACCTTCGAGACAAGCAGCTTTGCCTTCAATGGAGGAACTTACAAGAAATCATGGAGGATATACTTCAAATTCAAAAAAAGCATTGTAAGTGAACATTATGAAAACAAGTTAAATGTTTTGTTTTACAGACTCGTGCGATATTATATATAGACTATAGTACTTCGAAACATTTATAGTGAGTTTAAAGTCTCCTGGATACTCTTAAAATTTAATATTTTCAGAACTTCATCATCATTCAAATCAGTCTTGAATACAATCGTAAACAGGGTCAAAAAGCGTCCAGGTAAGTTACTACAAATTTTCAGTTTCAAGAAAGTTGAAAAAAAAACTATTTTCAGAGAGTGGGATCAAGTTGGAACATTGAAGTCTCTCAATCGATCAAACAAAGCGGCAGACAAATTAGAAGTTGTGAGGATGTACATGGGTAAGTTTTCGAACATTCCATTTTACCTAATAGTTTTAACAATTTCAGAACGAGCTACCGAGTTGATCATAAATTAAAAATATTTTATTTTCAAATAAATAAGTTAAATAATTATTATTTGTTTTTCTATCAACGCAAATCTACATTCTGTTTCAAAACAGTTTGATATTTTAATTTTTTTTTCTCATCCGTTCTAATATTTTTTAGATGAAGAAGTTTGTGGCGTAGCTCAACGAAAAAGGAAATTTTACCTGGTTGGTTGACAAAGTCTTTTCCAAGAGTAAATGTTCAGTTTTCAGATTTTGGATTTGACAAAAAAATGCGAGAGGATTCAGCAACATAACTAGGAGTTATGGAAGAGAGGATTTCTGAGATCAGTTTTGGAACATGGCAGTCAAAATTGATTGGTCGCAACAAAATGAGGTTAGTTGTGATTTTACAACATTGTAACAAAATCATTAGTTCAACACGAAAATCGAAAAATTGTGACATAAAATCTTTAGGAAGTAATTTTTGCTATTAGAGCTAAAAAAAATTATTTCATTAGTTTTTAAAGACTAGCAAAAAACCACGGCCTATTGTTTGTTTTTCGATCAATTCGCTAATTTTTTTATGATCACAAAAGTCGTTGTTTTCCTTTTTCCAACACCCCAAAAACGTACATTTTTCCGAACAATGAAAAAATCATCCAAAAAAATTAAAAACTATTCGACCATTTTCTCACGAAATATAGATTTTTGTCTGCGTCTTCGCTCTGTCTTCATTTCGGCACATTCTCGCCCGTAATGTCATTATCATTGTCAGATTTCTCCCCTATTCATGTTTATTTTCACAGTTTTTCAAAATAACTGTTCTGCTTTTTTTCAAACACATATTGAAGATTTGAAGTTTTCAAAGTAGGAAATTTGTTTTTTTCACAGTTCACACTGTATTCTGAATAATTTTGCCTTACCACTGAATTTGTAATTTGTGTTCACTTATCTCTTCAAAATTCGATAAACAGTCAATCAATTTTTTTTAGGAAATAGAGGAAAAAGGAAAAGTTTCTTTTTTTCTTCTAGAATAGTATTAGGGAATTCTCTGCGTATCTCGTATACTATTTGTTTCTTTTTGTGTTCCGAGTTATTAATATTGATTTTCACGATTTTTTATGAGGAGTTTCAAAAATGACTCAAAAATGTATTGGAATATCTTTTGTATTTCCGATCTCTCATTTCAAAACTAATTTTTTTTTTAAATAAAATTGATTATTTACCCGGAATTTCATCATCGGTCGCGAGTTTCTCTCTTAAAATAGTTTTTAAAAGTTTTGAACTTCCACCATTCTGCTTTCAACTTAGAAAACAAAATAAATTAGTGACTATTCAACACACCTACTCACAAACTTTTGAATTTTCCTCTTCTCTGCCTCTCAACACTCTTTCGGCGCACTGATTCGATGTCAGGAGCTTATTGATTTTTTCTATCTTGTCGTAGTTCTTTTTGAGATCATTGGAATATTTTCTCATTTTTTTTCAATTTTATTTAATTCTACCACACAACGTCAAATCATAATTTTCAGGTCACCCTCATTTCATCATATTTAAACTATGATACTACTCAACAGAATATTATTATTTATTTTGATACATTTTCGAGAAGAGTAAGTTTTTGCAACCCCGAAAGCCTTTAAAATCATTTATAATTCAGATGGATAATCATCTGATCTTCCCCTCAAACTTTACTGAAAAATTAATGAAGTAGTTTGTTCAAACTCGCTAATTTTCAGCTTCGAAGAAAATGGAACAGAGTACATGAATGACACCAATTCGAAGAAGAGGAAATTGGGAAAAAACTTCATGAAATAGAAATTATGGTTTGTGAAATTCTTGAAGCTAAAATAATATATTTTATTTTGCAGAATATTATTCTACTGTATATACACTACAGTACTGTATGGATTAACTGTAAGTTTTTTAATACTTTAGTAGTACTCTTTTCATAACAATCAAAAAAAAATTAAATTCCGAAGACGACGTCTTTTTTTTCAGAAATTGAGGACATGATCAAAATGGAAAGCTCGACTTTAATGCTGCCCCAAGTGAGTTTCAAAATCCATTTTATTTAATAAATCTGATAATTTTGCAGGTTCGAAAATCTCCGCGAACGAAATTCTGTAAATATTTCAAATCACGAATAAATAAATATAATTTTATTGGTTTTCTTTATAAGTAAATAATGATTCTGTTTTGAGAACAGTTTGAATATTTCGAAACTATTTGTTAATCATATTTCCCAGTTCATCAGTTTTTCAGTGTTTCGATCAAGAAGTTCATTTCTCAATGGTATCGATGTTGAAATTGGAAGTTCAAGGAGAACAGTTTCAAAGCCATGTATCGAGGTTTTCACTTCTCAACAAATATTGAATCTATGTATGGTTAGTCGATATATTACGATTAATAAATAGATGTTTCTTTTTTTACAGAATATCGAAGGGAGTCTGCCGAGATATGGATGTTGGAATTGGATGCTCAAGAAGAGCAATTTCAAAGCCATGTATCGAGAAGGTCATTACTTGATTCATTCACGGTTAGTTGATATTCTGATTTTCGAACCTGCAAAATTATCAGATTTATTAAGTAAAATGGATTTTGAAACTCACTTGGGGCAGCATTAAAGTCGAGCTTTCCATTTTGATCATGTCCTCAATTTCTGAAAAAAAAGACGTCGTCTTCGGAATTTAATTTTTTTTTGATTTTATGAAAAGAGCACTACTAAAGTATTAAAAAACTTACAGTTAATTCATACGAGTACCTCCATTAAAGTCCGGAAACATCAGATTTTTCAAAATAACAGTTAACATTCGATTATTTCAAAATGTTTATAAATTTTTGCAGGAAAATAAATTTTGTTTTAGTACTATGTGGAAGGTACTGTTTCAGTTGATATCAACTTGCTCATTCAGTTATAAGGGAGTTTCGAAATTCTTCTAATTAATTGCTCAACATCTGGTCAGTGATTTATTATTGTTTTTTGCGCTCAAGACGCTAACTCTCTTAATTAGTAAAAGAAAATGAAGATATCGATAGAAACACCAAATCAAAATGAAAATTTTGTAGGGAAATTTGGAATAAGCTCTAATGGACCATTTTGAAATGAATGTGTCTGGTTTAAAAAAAATTCATTAATGAGTTGAACTTCCTACTTCGTCGGCCATATCTTCAAAAAAAAATTTTTAAGAGTGCGGCAGTATGAGTCACAAAGTAAACACAATAGAGAAGGAGAATGAGAAACACAAAAGTACATGTGTGTGTGAGAGAGAGAGAGAGAAAAGTACAATGTAACCTTGTTTTGTTTCTGCTAGATCTTTAATTTAAGATCAACTTTCTCATTTTCTTCACCCCCCCCCTGTTCGATCACAGTTATTTGAAAATCAATATGTGTCTCCTCTTCTCAAAAAACTGAGTTTTTCTCTCCGTCTCTCACACAATTTTTGTCGTATGTTATCTCATTACTAAAGTATTGTTTCATTGAAATTGGAATTCAAAAGATGTATATCTATGTACTTCCACAGTGACTCTTTAGATGTTATATCGATTTTGAAAACATCCTTATCAAAGGCTAGTATCCGATAAAAAAAGTTCAACAATTTTTTTTCAAATGGGATTTTTTTGAATATTAGATTCATTGGTAAACAATCTACCCAAAAAATGCAACTTGTCCCTTCACCCCCCCNCCCCCCCCTCCTTTGACCTTGGTTGCATTTAATATTTTTTCTCTTCTGAAACCCTCAAAATTCGTTTTTTTTTCAGATTATTTTCCACATATTTTATCTAAACTAAAATACTCTATCACGACAATGAAATTATGCCATTTGGCTTATAAAAAATAAAAAACCTTATTCAAACTGTATCTAAACTACAGTAATCTGTATTTATTCGAAATTTAAAACTAGAAGATCATGAAAAAATCAAAGCTTGTTCAACCAAATGGTTCTGAAGTACTTCAACGAGTGTTGTGTGAGTTTCTAAGATGAAAAACTAAATCAGTAATCTAAAACTAATTTTTCAGCGCTATGGTTATTACAAGCATCTGCATAATGAAATAGAAGAACGACAACAAAAAAAGGTTTGTTTTTTTATTCACTTTAACAATAAAATGATTTTTCCAGAAAAAAAAACAACAAAAAAAATCGAACTGTGTCTAGACCACAGTAAATTATCAATTATTTCAACATATACCCCACCAAATCACAAAAACTCGACCAAATGAAGACGAAAAGTCTTATTGAATTTTTTTTGGTGAGTTTTCAAGATTATGAAAAAACAATAATATCTTCACTATTGCAGATATCCCCAAACGCTCCAACAACTTCACTCTCAGTCTACTCTCCTCAGACGAAAACATTTTTTTAAATTAATTTTGAAAATCCTATTAAAAATAAATAAATAAATGTATATTTTTTGTTTTGCTTCCAATGTGACCCAATCAACTGTTTTTAAACAGTCTGAATATTTTATATTAATGTATTGTTAATTTTTTGAACATTTTTTTTAGGATCAAGGATGGCCTGACATTTTCAAAGGAAAGGACGTAAACTGATGTACCCGGTTAGTTAATTGAACTCTGTTCTTCAAAATAAGATTTAAAAAAAAAGTTTTTCAGATAAGGCATGGTGAAGAGTTGATTGGGATGAACGTTGGTTGTCCTTCATCGTATTTTGGTGGAGAAGAAATGGCGAGAAAAATAGAAAGTTTGTCATTCAGGGGTTTTTTTCAAATAACAAGAACATTCTCACTTTTATATAGTCTGGAAGGTCGTAAATTAACAATAGGGCCACATATATACTGATTCACATTTTAATTTCTCAAAAAAAAGTCAGGTTTAGTTATTCATATCTAATAACAAAAAATCTTGATCATCATAAGTCAAACCAAGTTATGCCGGACATTTTTTTCTAGTTTTCTGGTAGATTTTTTTTCAAGTTCTCATTTTTTTAATAACTTTCCCAACTGCAGCTCCTCCATTTTTTTCAAACATTTTTATATTCCAGATAGATATCCTTCTTAGTGGACAATTTTTTTTCTCTCCTGAACGAGTGAAAGGCTAAGATTTTTGTTTTTTTCCAAAAAAAAATTCAACACTTGTTTCAAATTTCGGTAGCGTCACCTGTTCCATTTTTTGCTACTTCTTGAATAGCTTTGACTTTTGGACCCTCATATTTCAATGGGAGCTTTTTATCATTTCGGGACTCCTATACTAGGTTAGTTCAATTATACTATTCTTTGACCCTTATTCCGTGGCTTATCTTGTGTAACCTAATAGTGTTATAAAACCAATGTCTCTCAATTCCTGATGAGGTCAAAAATGTTTAAGGACGCAAATTGTTTTCGTCACAAAAAAAATTTGGAAAGTAACTAGAAGTCTCAGAATGATTAAAGGATTTTTGGATAAAGTAAGAGAAAACTGCGAGTACAAAAATAGGAAAAATCGTAATTAAGAAAAAAATTGAATCTTGAAGACCATTACGTCGATATTTTCCTAAAGTTCTGAGAATTTTCTTCACAATTTTTCAGGATAAGGAATGAAGAAGGTGTCCAAAAAGCGGGTGGTTGCGATGAGAAACAAGAATATCCAGCGTAGTGGAAGAAGTAGGAGATTGGCCAATATCAAAACTATAGATCAAGGTCTAGAAGAACGGGAAACACTCGAAAATGGTTGGTTTTCATTATTTGAATCCAAAAGTGAATATATCTGAAATTCCAGATTCAGTTCGGTTGGATAAAAATAACCAATACATTTCTGATATACCAACTAAACTAGAATAAAAAACGGAACACGAAGAAACCGAACCCTCGTCCTATGGGTGGTGCGCCTAACGCATAACCTCTATACCACTTGTCCTGTCTAGGCTTCCCACTCGTTTTGCTTTGACTATATGGGCACCGCTAAATTTCTATGCGCCTAGCATTCTTAGTCGTGTTGTTTGAATATTTCTTCTTTGTATCTCTTTTTTTCAGTTATCTCAGTTTTCTGCGCTCTCTCTCCTTTTTGATTTTTTCTCTAGCTACTCTTCGAACAGAAGCGCTAATTCTTTTTTTGTGCTAGGCGCCAACAGAAGAATTTGAGTTAATTTTCCTGAAAAACGTAAAGCTTACCACATCCTAGTTGTATTTTGACAAGTTTTTTTTCAAAGGTAGAAAACTGATTCTACAGTTATGAATAAAACATCAAAAAACACAATCTTACACAAAAATTTATTGGATTAATAAAAACAAACATAATGATGATGGTAGATGAGTTCTGATGAGCCGAGCGTGCTCATTTTTCAGCATAGGTACCTGTAAAATGGAAAATAGTAATGCTGTGAAAACTTGGAAATCAATAACTAACCAGTGACGGAACTTTTCAGGGAAGATCGAACCAACCAGTTTTGGCATTGTAGCTTCTATAAACCACGACAAAGTCTCACTGAAACCAATACACTGATTTTTGAAAAGTTTTAGATAAAAAACTCACATCTTCAATCTTGAATTTTCCTTCTTCTCTCAGTATGAACAAGAACAATTCCATTGCTCAGTTTTGGGCATCGAAATCTCCTCTTGGAGTTTTTCCTCCATTTGTAGATTTTTTTCCGAATTACCTGAAATATGGAAATATATTGATTTGAATAGGAGAAAAAGAGACATATCGATCGAATGTAAAGTGAGCATATTTCCCTTCCCAGAAAATTTCTCGTTGTCATGACATATACATCAGATCTAATCAGAATCAAATTTTCAGAAGGCTTTTTTCCAGTGTCAGATTCAGAAGACCCTTTCCAATATCAGTTAAGATCAGATTTAGAAAACCCCTTTCCACTAACTCATCTTAAAAGATTCAGAATACCCTTCTCCACAGAATTATGTCAAAGTTCACCAACCTTCAGTCTCTTGCGATTCTCTTGAATTTGTTCCATTACCAAATCCCGAAATTGTTGGTGAAAATACTGAAATGAATCAGGGGTTATGTCTGATAATAGGCTCCAAATTGGCTTACTACTTCCAATGCTATCATGAGAGTTCCTTTTTTTTCGAAACTTTTTCAATCAAAATAATTTTAATGAATATAAGTTGAGTAATCTATTGTATGTGGAGTTTTGAAACATTATCATTTCAAAATCGGTATTTTTTTCCGAAATTAGAATAAGTTGGTTCAAATGATTGTATTTTAAAAAAAAAACTAACGATTTGTTTTGGTCATATCCAACCAATTGGTTGAGATCTTCAGCGTTGAATACATCACGATTGTTTGGCCCTGAAATAGAAAGTTTGTACATTGTAGGTAGATCAAAAGTGGTTTTCCCTTTTCTAATCAAACTTAAAACTCACATTAAATCCTGTGAACCCTCCCTTTCTCTTCTTTAGTTTGATTATTCATCATTTGCATCGTCGAGCACAGAATCCCAGTCATTATAAGATCGTTTTCTTCAGCAAATTGGAGTTCTTTGAACTTTTGAAGAATTAGTTGAAATATTTGAATTACTCTAGTTTAGATAGAGTGTAATAGTGTCGATTATTTTCTGAAAAACAACTTTAATTATCATTTTTTTTTTAACTTTTTTTCTTGCTGGAAGTGGGAGCGTAAATTTTCAATGTTCATCCTAGGGAAAATTAAACATGTTTTTCGAAGTTATCAAGTTTTTTTTTTGGTTATAATGACTCAAAAGTTTTTAGAAAACTAACCATTTTTGGCGCATGTGTAATCCATTCGATTGTTTCTTCCCAGGCTTTGGTGTTCCCATTTTTCCGACGATTGTCGTCCAAACTTCGGGGTTCCGATCGATTCCATGTGGCGATGAGGTAAATTTTCTGCATTGTAGAATTCCTGTAGTATAAATACAAGTCTATGATGCAAACGTGTAGAGTTTGACTTTGATGTTCCATGAAGATGTAGAGTTCTGTAGTGTAGATACAGAGAAGATTGAGATTCCTGAAAAATAACATCAATAGGAGCATTGAAATAATCGATATTAGAAGTCAAGTTCTCAAAGAAAGTTGAACAAAACTATTCAAATTATAATTACTAGTTTTTGACTAACAAAAAAAAAACACTTTGAAATCAGTGATTGGATTTTATCGATAACAATATAATTCTTAATTCAATCGAAAAAGGTCGCCTGAAAAAAATTTCCCACGAATTGTGAGAGAAAAGAGACGCAGAGAAAAAAAACGATGACTAAGTTTCGCCCGTTGGCAGTTCGCCAACACATACATATGCTTCAATAGAGGAAAAGAGGTGAGGCTTGATGTACTAAACAAAAAATATTCGACAAGTTTTGAACAATTTCCTATTCTTAAAGGAGGAAGACATTTTCGAAAATTCGAATTTCATTTCAAGGCGACCCTTTCCGGTGGGTGAAAGCGTTTGAAAATATAGAAATCAAAAAAAAATAGTCGTATGTCTAATCAAAAAATTAGTCGTATGTACAGAAATAAAGGGTTTCTCAGAGTAAAAAAAAAGAAAGAGAGAAAAAATTCAGCTTGGAAAAATATCTGAACAGAAAAAAAATAAAATCGTTCCAAAATGTGGCGCGACGACTAGAGCAATATTGATCGATCATATTCCAACCACATCATCTTTTTCCCACTCTTCTGCATATGTTTACGAAGAAAGTTGCAATAAAAATGAGTTCGGTAATGGGAAAATAGGTGACTTAAATTCTCAATGTATCTCCTTAAACGACTTAACAAAAAAGTTTCATTATAAAATAGATATTACGTAAAAGGACACCTGCTGGTAAACAAAGAGACCTATTGAATTAGTTTGAATTTTTTTGAAACATACATATATTGTCATTTAGAGAACCTATAGTGACCTTTTGGTTAAAATGAAATCCGTTTCAATTTTTCTAGAGGTGCTCTTATATTAGAGTAAATACGGTGAAACAGCGAAAATATGTAACTCACAAAGAAGTTTCGCGAGCAAGAAAAGATCTATCAGACAAAATAGTGAGTGGAAATGAGCGAATTAGACATTTGTAGGGATAGAACTATTTATTTCATGGAGTTTTTTTTGGCTAAAACTTGATTAAACGAATGGCTGAAAAACTTAACGTCTGAGAAGTAAATGATCATGAAAAAAATTATTCAAGAAAAATGAAAGCAGTTCGGCGAATAATATAAAAATCAATAGGCGTTTGGAGGCACACAGATTGATTTATTGCCTTCATCGACCGCGACGCGTCTGCTAGCGCTCCCCTCGATGGCTCAGCTCGTTATTGCGAAATATTTCGAAAAAGTTTTAGTGTGGACAATAAATCACATCTTCACTTTTATAAGAGAGATTGAGAACGAGGCAAAAGATGTACTTCATAGAACAATGGTTAGGAGATTTGATTGTTGGTAGCGTTACGCGGGTTCGACTCCCAACCGTGATGGATATTTTTTTTGCAAAAAATGGAATAAATTGAAAAACCTTTTTTTATTCTTAAAAATTGACAGATTCCTTAAAAATTCCACCGCAAAAAATATTTTACTGTTCTCATTTCTTGCATGCAAAATATCCCAGTTTGTCAATTTTATATTAGAAATGAAGCGAGTGTGCTGCTATGTCTAGCCTAGTGTACTGGTTAGTGTGCGCGCCTATAGTCCAAAGGGTGTAGGGTTCGATTCCTGAAATCAGCTAAGTTTTTTCTAGGATTTTCAAAAAGAAACGATTATTACCTTGGGGTTAAGCTGTTATATGTTTATGAGTGAAGTGAACTTTGGCAACCTTAAACTCCAAATTCTGCGCAAATATACATGAGAATCTACGGAAATTCACAACCACATTGTTTACTTCACATGTTATTTTTTTTATTCTTCTAAAATCATTGTTCTCATTTCTATGCATGCATAGCAGCCTATGTCGTCTGTTTTATATTGGAACTGAAGCGAGTGTGTGATCATGGCGAACATAGTGTATTGGTTAGTATGCGTGCCTATAGTCCAAAAGATATAGGGTTCGGTTCTACAAACAACCAATGTTTTTTTCTGGGGTTTTTAGAAAAAAGGAAAACTCATACCTTGGGATTCAGATGTGCTATAGGGTTCGATTCCTTAAACTAGCGAAGCTTTTTTTTTTTAATTTTTTTCTAGGAATTTTGAACGGAAATATTACTTGTTTTGGCTTCCTCTATCTCTGCGCAATTTGAACTTCAACATGATATTGTGAAGTGAAAGAAAAAGGTGATAATTAAAAAAGTTTATTTAAAAAAATCATTGAATTCGACAGAGTTCATTTTATGGCCCAAAAGTTGTATTCCGAGTAGGTTGTCGATTGGAACTCTGCTTTCGATTGTTCTTCTCAGGAAAACTGAAATTTACTATTTTTGTTAGAAGAATTTTTTATGTAAAACTTACATTTATAGTGAACACCTGAATGTCGTTGTTTCTTTCGCTGGTTTTGTCACGATTTTGACCGTGTAGGTCTGATCCAAAGACCACTCCAAGGTTCGTCGAATCGATCAATTTTGAAGGCCAGTGGATCTTCTCCATCATAATTTCTGGAAAAAAAACTATTGAAAAGAACTATTCAATATTTATTAGATATCTTTTTTTTCTTCAAAAAAAAAAAACTGAAAATTCACCTGATATTCTAACGAGATTTCTGTAGTGTAGATACAGAACAAGTTTGAGAGGATTCTGAAAATTTATATATCATTTAAACTATAATAATTTAATTTTTTAGTGAAAATCAAAAAATTAGCATGATGAAAAGGGTGAGAAATTTTGTAGATGGTTTTTCAACAGAATTTTCTGAGAATCTCTTTTTTTTGTTCAAAAAGTTATTATTCAAAAAAAGTAACCAACATTGTGTACCGAATGGCGTAGACAAACAATGACTCATGTCATTGGCAGCTACCCAATACGTACATAGAAAGATCGTTGGAATTTTTCATGTTTTTTCAAAAAAATAGTTCAGAACAGTGGAAATTTTGAATATTTTCGGGTAATAAAAATTATTCATTGAAAATATTTGAATAAAACAAAAAACCATTAAAAAAAAATTTTCTGGCTTCAAAATAAGAGATCCCAAAAAATAGGAGTTCGTCAGTTTAAAAAAATGGGTTTCTCAGTTTTTTTTTGGGTATGGTTCCATCACAAAAATAGGGGAACCGATTTTTATTTCTATGGGCCCTTTTCAAAAATAGGGGTTAAAAGTATTTACAAAAGGTCCAGTTGGCAAAATTGATGAATCTACTTCAAATTTTGTTTTTAGACATAGTAATTAAAAGATGGTGATTGATGCTTGCATTTACAGAAATTTTTGAAAAAAAAAATAAGTTAGAATTTGTCATAAAAATAAAGCAGATTAGTATTCTCCAGATAATGTCTCACAAAAAATCACAAAAATTGAAACATTCTGAGATAACTTTTGATCACTACTGTAAATTTTAAAATGTGGATTTTTTTTTCAAAATTTCAAACACTTCGGGATTCCTATTTTTGTGACAAGCAAAAAAAAGAATCAGCTTCTTCTTCGCAATAATGAAAAAATATATATACGAAAAGAGAAATAATAATAATAATTGCCCAAAATGATGGCACGACGATCAGAGAAATATTGATTGATAAAACTCCAACATGGTTCTCTTTCCCTCTCTGTTTTGTAATAATTATGCATGCAATGAAAAAAGGAATCAATCAAAATTGAAATGTAGGTGACTTGATTTTTCAGGTACATATCTTTGGGAAAATTTGAACTTGAGTGATCGTAGAGCTATCGGTAGCATGATTGAATTTCTTTAGGTTCAAAAAATAAATTTCTTTGAGTTCGAAACATTGTTACAAAAGAAAATACCAAATGAATGTATATGTTGAGAGACAAACTAACTTTATTGACGGTTTGACCACATAGTCATCAAAAGGTGCCGCTTTTGTTTTAAAAATGAGTAAGAGGAGTGTGCCAATAAAATGGGTTAGCTAAAAAGAACTTTGGAATTTAATTTTTATCATTTTGGTTTTCAAACTGATAGTTCAAACTGCATAGTTGAAAACCAAGGAAAAAACTGTGGGTGTGAGAAACTACGACGAGTTTGAGGAAAAAAACGAAAGGAAATATTCGTGTTTTACTTTCATTCATATCTGGAACAAATAAATCAATGGCGACATAGTAAAACAATAAAATACTTTCACACCTGTTCACTTGAAAAAAAAAAACTCTTGAAAATGAAAGTAATCGAAAAAGAAATTCGAGAAATGTTTCCGAAACACTAGATACAGTACTCCCCATTTTCATTGTCTAGCGTTCTATTCATCATGAATTAACTACAGTATACCTCTTTCAAACAAAATTCGCAGGCTTTTGTTCTCATTGTGACATACTTCTTTTGACGAGGAAAAAAATTAGTGAATGACGAAAGAATTTTTTCAGGTGAATTGTTGATATAGAATACGGCATATTTTGCGTATTACTGATCTTTCAAATTAATTTTTCGACTGGAACCATATTTTCAAAGTTTTTTATTTTCTTGAATATTGTGCGATCTGTCATTATATTGAGTTCGATTCTTCATGGGAGCAAATCAGAGGTAACCTGTTTTGTTTTCTATTTTTCTAGCTTGAATATCACCAGCAAGTAACACTAGATAGACAGTGTTGCTTATTAATGTCAGGCTGAACCTAATTTCGAGCATGTTTCAGGATTTTTTCAATAGATTTATACCAAATTTTAGCCCCACAAGAATAAGATTGTACAAGCATTTTCTCTTCATTTTGTAGATTATATTTTTTTTCTTTTCACACCAGGTCTGATGAACTTCAGATTTTTTTGAAAACTTTTCCATCGGTTGTATCAGAAAATATTAATTTTCATAGTTTCAACTATGTGAATTTATCTGATTGCAAAATATCTCTCGTAAATCGACAATGGCCGAATTTGCGCGTCTCCTAGTCCCTCGCTCACAGAAAAGTTTTTTTAAGTGTTGCGAAATACATTTTGTGGGAAGGCGAAGTGTTGATAAGCTCCTTCTGACTACAAAAAAAGCATATAAAAAAAAACAATTTTATTTTTTTTTATATTCATTTCACAAAGTTGTTATCTTTCTTCGTGGTCTCTTCAACATCTCTGCTCTGAAAATTGATATTTTCCTTCATTATTTAAATGATTTAACTAACCCTTCTCGACATTTTTCACATGTCGTCAATCTTCGAGGTTTTCATGCGATCCTTTTCTTTTTTTAATTCGGTCATGTTTGATTCCAAAAAGAAGTTCTTCTCTTCAAAAATTCATTTTCATATTTTTCTACTCACGTAAATCTGTTAAACTCACTTGATAATTTTTTCTCTGATTTTCTGAAGAAGCAAAGTTGAAGTTGATCACCGGGAGTGCACACAAAAATTTTTTTTCCATGATTTGATTGTTTGGAACAAATTTGTGGTGCGGGATCTGAAATTTATCAATTAAATCTTTAAAAAATTACAATTAAATTCAACTAACTGAAATGCGGTGGTGGAAAACGGTCCAGCTTCTTCATTGATTTTTTATTTTGACTGAAAATAAGACTTATGAGATGATCATTCTCGAAAACTAGAATTTTTTGGTGAAAAATTCCTTAGGGTTTCACTATAAAAAAAAAAGCTCTCTTTATCCTTCTTTAATTCAAAACTGGAAACAACTTACGTCACTCATGGTGAATTATTGATTGGGAGTTTGGTGGTTGTTGTTGTCGTTTAATTCTGTTCATGGAGTAATGTGGTCTAGACACAGTAATCTGAAAAATATTAGTCATGGTCTGATTTTGTGAATCTCTAAAACTTACTTGGTATATATTTTTTTTAAGGAGGCAGTTTGATCTTGAGCTGTGTGCCTGCGAACTTTTTTTTCCAGGAGCGTATTGTTGTTGCTGAGCTTGTGGTATTGGATCTGAAATTCATCAATCAACTCTTTGAAAAATTAAAATGAAATTCAACTAACTGTAATTCTGAGGCGAAAAGATGTTCTGTCCTTCATATTATTTTCGTCCATAAATTTTCTGTCATTTTAGTCCAACGATTCGAAATCCGACTTGATTGTTGTTGGATTCTCACATTTTTTTGATTTGGTGTTGATTTCTGTAGTATAAATACAGATCGTTATCCTGGAATAACGATAGAAATTAGTGATTTGAAAAAACGGTGCAAAATTGTATTTTCACGATGCGAAAAAAATTGCTAAGACTTTAAGAGTGTTAGAAGTTCTTTGTTTGACAGAATTCCATATAATCAACAAAAAATTGAGAATTTTTACAGAGCTTTAGAGGAAAGTGATGATCGTGACAAAGGAGATCAACGTCATGTTGACAGAAAAATTAAAGTTCTAATATCTGAAAAGGAAGGGAAAACGAGAACTGTTGACTTATTGTATTTCGAAATTCAGAAAAAAATGCAGAAAACTAGGATGAGTCATGTGAGAATAAATCGAAAATCAGAGATTCGAGAGAAAAAGAGCGAAGCGCATGAGAGACGGCAGAGAAATGATAGCGCCTGTCGGCGACACAAAAAAAACGCGGGACAGAAAAAGAAAGACAAAAAAGTTATTGCAGAATGGCGCTGGCGCGGACTCGAACTTGCGTACCTGGCTGACCGGACTCGATGTTGCTTCATCTGCGGACGCCGCCGCCGCTCAAACACACTCCATACCCCGCGCCGTCTGTACTCTTTTTGGTTGTGCGCTATTATGTGAGGAGAAATCGAGGTTAGAAACTTTAGAAAAAACCAGCGAGGCGCATAAGAGACTGCAGAGAAACGATAGCGCTTGTCGACAACACACAAAATACAGAAGGCAAAAAAGATCAACAAAAACTATGAGTAAGATTTGAATAAGATTTTTCGCCCACTGCATGTGTGCTCTTTGGATTTCGAAGTTACATAGACATAGAACAGAAAATTAGGATGAGTCATGTGAGGAGAAATCGAAAATCAGAACTTCAAGAAAAAACGAGCGAGGCGATGTAGAAAAGGAAAAAAAAAACGGTAGGGTCTGTCAGCGACACACAAAATACAGCAGGCAGATAAAATATAGAAGGTCAAGTGTGCTTCATGGAGATAAAACTGGGATGAGTCATACGAGGAGAAATCGAAAATCAGAAATTCGAGAAAAAACGAGCGAGGCGCTTGAGAGACGGCAGAGAAAAGATGAAGAATGTCTGCGACACACAAATCACAGCAGGCAGAAAAAATATAGAAGGTCAAGTGTGTTCCATGGAGAAAAAACTGGAATGAGTCATTTGAGGAGAAATTGAGAAAAAATGAGTAAGGCGCTCGAAAGAAGAAAGAAAAACAGTAGCGCCTGTCAGCGACACACAAAATACAGCAGACAGAAAACATATAAAAGGTCGAGTATGCTCCATGGATAATTCACAACCTCAGTCTGTTTTTGGAATCATGAATGCTTTTAAAAAACTAGATGATAGCTATGAACCCTTTGGAAATGTTCAATTTTGAAGGATCTATTCTTTCCAGAATCGAATAAAATTTTTAAAAAAATGGAGGTATTTTACTGAGCTTGGCATTCTAAAAATTTTTCCTCAGAACGTTCAGAGCATTTCTGAATGTCATGCTTGTGAAAAGATCGGTCGACTTGGTACTGAAATTCCGAAAGAACAAAATTCACGTTCTAGAATTAGAAAATAAGAAGAAAATGAGAAAATCTACATCAAAAACTATGAATAAGATTCATATTCGTGGCTGTTTTTGATCCCGCCCACTGCATTTTGGCTGTCTCGATTTCGAAATTATACACTAGGATGAGTCATGTGAGAAGAAATCAAAAATCAAGAAAAAAGGCGAGGCGCAGAAAAGATGGCAGAGCAACGAGAGGACCTGTCAGCAACACACAAAACACAGGAGGCATAAAAACGATAGAAGGCAATGTGTGCTACATGGATAATTCTTTATGTTAGTCTGAAAGTGTTCAAGACAAATTCGACAAAAAATGGTAGTTGAACAATTACTTTGGAAGGTAGTGCTAAATCTCTATCCACTAGAAAAACGAAAGAATGAATTGGAATACATTCTCAAAGTTTGCTATTGTTTCAGGGTGGTGTCCAGAATGCACAGGTGGCGTAAATTATGGAGCCTGAAAAAAAATGGTGAAAATCACAAAAAAAAGTATTTGTTTTCGGGAAAAAAAGAAGAGGGACTTTCTTGAAATGCAACGCGAGAAAATAACAGACAACGAAAAAATCAATGAATTGTGATGCGAAAATGTTCTATGATGAGTCATGGCTATAGGAATAAGAGTGTACGAGACGCAGAAAATGGAAAAACAGAATGAAAACTTTAAAAAACAAAGAAAATGATATTGAGCCGTGAATTTTTTAACAGGCCCGTAAGCTTTTCAATCATAATTCTGGTCGGCTTGCGAAGAGTTTCTAAAAATTTTGAAAAATTATTTAGTTTTTGAAGAAGTTCGGTTTTCGGTTATGCTGAACAAGTTGGAGATGTTGATTTGTCGCGTGTGGCTCACGTCTTTTTTACCCGTGAATCAAGCGAAGAGAGGGATGTACAGCTCGTTAACGTCTAATAATACTATCACCGCGTTGTTTAGCATTACGAAATATTGCTTGTCAGAGACATCCGTGAGAAATTATTACGAAAAACTAGATACAGAACTCTTTTTAAAAAATTGAGAAGAATAAAAATAAAAACGTGCCTTCTAAATTCAAACTAACCTTCTCAATCCTTGAGAATACATTTTAAAAAATTGAGAAAAATAAAAATGAAAACGTACCTTCTAAACTCAAACTCACCTTCTTAATCCTTGAAAATACATTTTAAAACATTGAGAAAAGTAAAAATAAAAACGTACCTTCTAAATTCAAACTCACCTTCTCAATCCTTGAATGTACATTTTAAAAAATTGAGAAGAATAAAAATAAAAACGTACCTTCTAAATTCAAACTCACCTTCTCAATCCTTGAGAATACATTTTAAAAAATTGAGAAGAATAAAAATAAAAACGTACCTTCTAAATTCAAACTCACCTTCTCAATCCTTGAGAATACATTTTAAAAAATTGAGAAGAATAAAAATAAAAACGTACCTTCTAAATTCAAACTCACCTTCTCGATCCTTGAATGTACATTTTAAAAAATTGAGAAGAATAAAAATAAAAACGT
>LR552694.1:0-18292 GCA_900536415.3 Caenorhabditis sp. 38 MB-2015
CCCCTATAATTTACATTTTAATGCCTAGGGGGTGACTAAGATTAAGGAGGGGTCCCATAATTTTTTTCTGGGGTACCAGTAGTGCCCTGAACCCATTTGCCAAGTTTGGTTAGCTTAACTTTTTGGTTCCCGAGATATGCGTTTGGGGTAGGTTTATTAGTAGCGTCCCCCTATAATTTACATTTTAATGCCTAGGGGGTGACTAAGATTAAGGAGGGGTCCCATAATTTTTTTTTAGGGTACCAGTAGTGCCCTGAACCCATTTGCCAAGTTTGGTTAGCTTAAATTTTTTGGTTCCTGAGATATGAGTTTGGGGTAGGTTTATTAGTAGCCGACAAAAAAGTAGTACTACTAAACTATGAAAACGAAGTTTACTAAATTATTTATTACAGTCAAAGAACTTCTGGGAACCCAATGTTCAATGGACGACAATTTTTCGCCAATGCTTACTCTTTTGTAGTTCTCTCGGAGAAGATTTACTCATTTGATGACTTTTGTAGTTCTCTCGGAGAAGATTTACTCATTTGATGACTTTTGTAGTTCTCTCGAAGAAGATTTACACTCATTTGATGACTTTTGTAGTTCTCTCGGAGAAGATTTACTCATTTGATGACTTTTGTACTTCTCTCGGAGAAGATTTACACACTTGATGACTTTTGAAGTTCTCTCAAACAATTTTTTTATTGATTAGAAAAACAAAAAACCTCAATCAGTATTCAAGCTCGCGATTCTTCTTCATCCTTCTTCTTCTTCTTCGGCATGCAGAATGATCTCTGAAAAATCTTATCTTAAATATTTTTAAAATTCGCAGAATATCCTACCCTTCTCATAACATCCTGAGCAACGAGTTTCATCAAATGTTGTCGAACAACCTGTCCATCTTGTGATCCTTCATCTTGCAACCATTTTTCGACCAATGTCACTGATTCATCCAAATCTTCTTCTTTTTCTTTTTCTCCGCCAATCACACCATTATCGAATCCTTCCACCAAATCACTGGCGAATTGCACATTTTTCGCCATTTTGCTCAGAGATTTCAGGCTTTTTTGAGTGTCTTCATCTTCTGATTCTAATGACATGGCGAAATTGGTGTCGTATTTTGGTTTAATTGAGACTTCTTGATTATTGTCAAATTTCTGAAGTTCGTGTAGTTCTTTTGGAGAAGAGTAGTACAACTCACAATCTGTGGTTTGAAATTGATTTGCGGTCGAATTTGCATCGCCCACCCGAATATTCTGTCAAACATTGGCATCCCTATCGACCATCTCGAAATCGATTGAAAAACCAGGAAATAAGTGAGAAATACGGCGAGTCGATCCTTTGCCGCCTTCACCTCTGGCACAATCTTCTTCCCCTTCAACTTGAAATGTTTCCAAACACTTCGAGAAATTGAGATCGATAGAACATAGGCGAGATATAGATGGAAGAGAAAGAAGGCAACGAAGCAGTCGATGAGGTATTCGAGACTGTGTGGAACCACATAACATCGGAAATAATTGATATAGATTGAGAATAATTGCTTGAATGATAGACCTGGAATCGAAAGTTGGGAAGGTACCAAAAAATGGGTGATACCTGTTGAAAACGCAAAAATGAACGCAGTTTTGGCAGCTTGCCAAAGTGATTTTGTGCGAATGTTTAGCATGTCCATTTTGGTGAGAAATGATTGAAATTTGTTGGAACTTCACGTTGACGTTTTTTTTTTTTTTTTATTTAGAACATTAATTTCACTTGTTTTTTGTCCGGGAGAACTACACACATTTTTGACATAGATCATCTTGTCCGAGAGAACTACACGTTTTCAAAGTTGGACACATTGTCCAAGGGAACTACACAACTAGTATTAATCTAAGAAATCTTGTCCGGAAGAACTACACGGCTAATTTTTATCCGGAATATCTTATCCGAGAGAACTACACAACTACTATTCATCCAAGAAGTCTCTTGTCCGAGAGAACTACACACATTTTTGACATAGATCATCTTGTTCGAGAGAACTACACACATTTTTTAATATTCAATGATGTTGTTCAAGAGAACTACAAAACTACTATTAATTCGAAATATATTGTCCGAGAGAACTACACACATTTTTTGATATTCAATGGTGCTGTCCGAGAGAACTACACACATTTTTGACATAGATCATCTTATCCGAGAGAACTACACACATTTTTGACATAGCTCATCTTGTCCGAGAGAACTACACAACTACTATTTGTTCAAAAAATATTGTTCGAAAGAACTACACGAATTCTCAAACGAAATGCTATTATCCGAGAGAACTACAAAACCAAGATTAATTTTCAAAATATTCTCCGAGAGAACTACACACACACACACACACATGAATGAAAAGATCTTTATAATTCCTGAATAAAATGAAAATGGCCTCAAAAACTTGTAAATCTCCTCTAGCGTCTGACAGTTCCATCCTCGAAGAACACTCCGCCATCGACCGCGCAATACTTCGGGCACACTCCCTTCTCCCCACTGCCTCCCGATTGTCCGGGTGCTCCGGGTTGTCCGGGTTGCCCGTCTGGTCCCGGTCCTCCCGGGCTACCCGGTGCTCCCTTAGGTCCCGCTGGTCCTGGCCGTCCACCTGATGATTGTCCTGGCTGGCCGGCTGGTCCTGGTGGTCCTCGAAGTCCTGGAGGTCCTGGGAGTGGAGCGCCGCTTTGTTGTCCTCTGGCAGGTTGTCCTGGTTGTCCAGCTCCTCCTGGTGCTCCTGGATTACCCGGTGCTCCTCGTGGTCCCTTTGGTCCTGGTGGTCCTGGTCGGCCTGATCCTCCCGCAACTCCCGGACGACCTGGAGTTCCGTCGAGTCCTGGAAGACCTGCTGGACCTGGAGGTCCTGGTCGTCCAGCTGGGCATGGCTTGCATGGCACAACAACCGGTTGTTGACATGGTCCACTGACACTCTTACCCGGGTTCCCTGGCAACCCGTATGCTCCCGGAGCTCCTGGTCTACCTGGGCGACCTGGGGTTCCGCCAGCACCTGGTGGTCCTGGTTGGCAGCAAGTGTTACACCCTCCACCTTGTGGTGGTGGTGGTGGGATCACTGGTGGTGGAGGTGGGGGTGGAAGGGCATATCCCCCACCATAGCCGGCGTGTCTGGCGTGGCGTGATGAGTTGGTGGCTGATGGTGTGGAGGAGCGAAGATAGTTGACCTCGTCGAAGACTTGGTTGGCCGAGTGTTTACAGAAATGAACCTCGTTCACCATTCTCATCTTCATGGCGGAGATGTAGTTGTAGACCATTGGGAGGGTGATGCATACCTGAAATGTAATTTTTTTTAAATTTCGTGTATTTTTTTCACATTTCGTGTATTTTTTTATGACATTTTGTGTATTTTTTTACATTTCTTGTATTTTTTTTACATTTCTTGTATTTTTTTCTACATTTCTTGTATTTTTTTTACATTTCATGTATTTTTTTTACATTTCTTGTATTTTTTTGACATTTCTTGTATTTTTTCTACATTTCGTGTATTTTTTGGCATTTTTTGCACTCAGGAAATGTTGAAAAAATACAAAATTTAGAAAAAAAATCGAAAAAATACATTTTGTGACATTTTTCCGCATTTTTTTACATAGAAATGTAACAAAATACTATTTTCGTCATTTTAAGACTCAGTGAAGAAAATTCTATTGAAAAATCTGAAGATTTTAAGCTTTTATAGTAAAATATAGATATTTTGCATTTCTTGTCATTTCTCTACATACACGAAATGTAAAAAAATACAAAATTCGGATATTTTGGTCATTTTTTGCACAAAAAATGATATTTTACATCGAAAATGTGAAGAAATAAACTTTTAACACTTCCGTTTTTGGAAAAAATATAATATTTGTATTTTTTGTATACAAGAAATGTGAAAAATGTATTTCTTTACATTTCTTGACGTACCAGAAATGTAAAACAATACATTTTTACTCTATTTCTTACTTTTGAGAGAAAAATTGGATTTTTTTCATCAATTGACACTACAAACCTACGAGAAATGTAAAGAAATACATTTCTTGACATACCAGAAATGTAAAACAATACATTTTTACTCTATTTCTTACTTTTGAGAGAAAAATTGGATTTTTTTCATCAATTGACACTACAAACCTACAAGAAATGTAAAGAAATACATTTCTTGACATACCTGAAATGTAAAACAATACATTTCTCTCCCAAAACTCACCGACAAGACGGAAACAACGCAAAAGGCAACCGCCGAGAAGGTAACAAACCGATACGCCTTCAACCGAACGTCAATGTCCATGATGATGGCTAACTGGTTTGATTGTGTATCTCTCGCTGGTTTTATACCCCCCGTCGCTCTTCGAGATGCCAATCTTTTTCTGTCTTGCGCCCACAATTTTCCGAGAAAAAAAAAACCAAATTCAAGGTCAATATTGTTGTTGTTGTTTTTTTATTCGTGTTGATTACGGAAGCTATATTTTAGAAATAGTAGGGTATTTTTGAAAAGGGGTCAAGGAAGACTGGTATAAGGAAGTTTTATTACTTGTTAGGGAAGAGATCAAAAGATCAAGATGGGCTCTATTTTTTCACAAAAAAAAATATTTCCTTCTTTGTTTTTTGAAGTGTGATACATGAAACAGTAATTTTTTGATACACAAAGTTCAAAAATGCATTGTTTTACATTTCTTGCATGCAAAAAAATACATTGTTTTATTATATTTAACCTAATTTTGTATTTATTTACATTTCTTGCATGTAGAAAATGACAAAAAATGAAGATATTTCATTTTGACCACCATGATTGAGAAAAAATGAAAGTTAAAAATTTTTAGAGAATTTTGAATTACGAGTAAATTTTTTACATTTCTTGTATACAGGAAATGTCGAAAAAATACACGAAATGTCAAAAAAATACACGAATTGTCAAAAAACGCATTAAATGTGAAAAAAATCGTGTTCACGCTCAGTTTTGTATACTTAAAATGACAAAAATATCGAAAAAAAAACACATTTTCTTTTTTTGTGTGTGCAGAAAATGTCGAAAAACTACACATAATGCCGAAAAAATACGTGACTTGTCAAAAAATACAGACTTTCCGCTTGTGAACGCGAAATAAAAATTTTGTGCATTTTTTTTCTGAGAAATTTGAGTTGTGTATTTTTTTACAATTGTTACTTGTTGCGAAATGCCAAAAAATGCAATTATTGTAGTTCAAAAATACACGAAATGTCAAAAAAAAACACAAAATACGTGAAATGTTTTAAAAAAAATGTATTTTTTCCTGTTAATTTCTGAAATTGTATACAGAGAATAAGAAAAAAATGTCAAAAGATACTATTTTATTTTTGTCCTATATCTATTTGCCTTTTTCTGACATTTCTCATATGTCTGAAAATACACAAAATGTCGAAAAACTACGCGAAATGTCAATAAAATACTCGAAATGTAGCCGAAAAAGTATTTTTTTTTTCAAATTTGAAACACTTCAAAACACTATTTATTTTATTTTTTTTTACTTTTCTCGTAACAAAAATACACGAAATGTAAAATAATAACCAATGTGACGTCATCGAACACTTTAAAATTAATTACTAATGTTTGAACCTAAAATTCCATTCATTCTTCTCTGTAAATAACCGGTTCCTTAACTGAAAACGTGCTAAAACCGCGACGCAACCGCGTTGCACGCTACGAACCATCCATTCCTCTTGTATTTACCAAGGTTCACGAATCAACTCAATTTTTCCAGGTACTACTACTACTTCAAAAAAAAGTTCACATCATCTCCGATTTGTGATCGCTCTCGCGGCCAAATTAGCCAAACAACTACAATATGTCCTTCAACCGCAAAAACTGGCTAACCCGAAATTAAAAACGGTAGTACCTAATTGTTGTGTCTTGTGTTTATAACGACCTAGTATCTCTCTATAAAAAATTGATGATTTTTGGTAGCAAAATTATTTTTCTGGAAAACTTTATAACAGGAATGTGTGAGAACTGAAATAAGATTTTTTTTTTTTTGGTTTGGGTTGGTTTGGTTTGATTAAACACGTAGGGAAATGAAGAGAGACCAATAAATAAAATATATTTTAACAAAAAAATGGATAAAAATGTAATTTTTTACATTTCTCGACAAGTTAAAAAAAAATCAAACCTCATAGGGATTTTTAGATCGTTTAAATCTGAGAAAAATACTTTTTTTTACATTTTATGCGTTTTTTGACATTTAGAGATTTTTACGACATTTAGTGTATTTTCTAGACATTTCAGAAATATCAAAAAAGGCAAATTGATGTAGGACAAAAATAAAATTGTATTTTTCGTATACAAATTCAGAAATCAACAGGATTTTCATAAAATCTGAAAAAATATAGTTTTTTTTTTCTACATTTCACGTATTTTTCGGCATTTAGTGTATTTTTTAAAGACATTTTCTGCACAAAAAAAAGAAAAAGATTTTTTTTTTGACATAATTGTCATGTTATGTATACTACAAAACTAAGCTTGAACACGAACTTTTTTTTACATTTCTTGTATTTTTTCGACATTTCGTGTATTTTCTTGACATTTCGTGTATTTTTCCTACACTTTGTGTCTTTTTAGGTAGAATTTTTTGGCCAAAATCAGGTGATCTAGAATTAGAAAAACTTTTTTTTTATTTTGGAAAACTTTTTAAGGTCGAATAATTAAACACGTAGAGAGAGACCAGAGACCTAAATAAAATATATTTTCACAAAACAAAAAGGGTAGAAATGCATTGTTTTTCATTTCGTGTATTTTTTGAACTCTGAAAGATTGTGAATGATATTAAAAATAGAAAACATCACAAAAAAGGTTTTTTTTTTCGAAAATATGAAAAGTTCAAATTGTCTATAATATACGAAGAGAAATGAAAAACGACCAATAAAAAATACACCTTTGAACAAAAAATGAATAGAAATGCATTGTTTTACATTTCATGTATTTGTTTGAATAATGAAATAGTGCGAATTGTATTAAAATCAACTTCACAAGGAAAAGTTGTATTTTTCACATTTCAAGAATGTTAGAAATATTCTGAAAAATAGTATTTTTTATATTTCCCGAAAAAAATTTTTTGAAAAAAATAAAATTTACTGTTTCATGTATCTTACTTAATTCATGCAACTATTTTTTTTGCGGTAACAAAGCAGCGAGCATATTAATAACAAAATCAAGCATTAACAGGATTTTCAAATCAGTCGAATATTAAAAATTCTATTTTTTCTGACATTTCGTGTATTTTCATTACATTTTGTGTCTTTTAGGTAGAGCTATCAATAACTTGACTACGACACTCCACACATTCCACGTACCACCAGTAGTATGTGGCGCCAATATGACCACTTTCGCCCCGCCCCTTTTTGCGGTAAATAAGTTGTAAAGTGACTCGTAGGATCGAGTGCACTTTCGCCCCGCCCCTTTTTTCAGAGGAGGGCTGTGATTGGTTGGTTGAAACTGTGACGTCACAACATCTGAAAATTTAGGTTCAAGTTGGATTCAAGTTGGAAAAAGGTTGGAAATGAAAATGTCTGAAACTATATTGTATGGGGTATCATACTTATCGTCTCAACGTGCTGAACAAGAATATCCATATATGAACTTGTGAAAAAATTAAAAAAAATCAAAAAGTCCATATATGAATAATTTTGTTCACCACGTCAATGCGATTAGAATGATACCCAATACAAGGTAGTTTTGTAAAATTTTTTGAAATTTTTTTTATTATTTTTTCACAAGTTCATATATGGATATTCTTGTTCAGCACGTTGAGACGATAAGAATGATACCCCATACAATATAGTTTCAGACATTTTCATTTCCAACCTTTTTCCAACTTGAATCCAACTTGAACCTAAATTTTCAGATGTTGTGACGTCACAGTTTCAACCAACCAATCACAGCCCTCCTCTGAAAAAAGGTGCGGGGCGAAAGTGCACTCGATCCTACGAGTCACTTTACAACTTATTTACCGCAAAAAGGGGCGGGGCGAAAGTGGTCATATTGGCGCAATTCATCAAGAAGTTGAACATTTGCAGTTTCCGATTTCTTCCGACCCCCAAAAAATCAATAGTTCCAAAAATAAACTTTGGCTAGACCTATCAAATATGAGAAAATGTCTATGAGAATTTGTCTTCTTTATAAGCCAGCTCTATGAACCATCAAAAATATCATTGAAAAAACAATGTTGTTCTTCTCGACATCAATCTTTTCCATCTTCGTTCTTCTGCTTGGTGAGTCTTCTGAAACCTAGGACGTTTCAGACAGAGAATCTCTGATTTTCAGCCAGTTTGAATGGTGCAATTGCGGATGGTGCTGAGCGTACGCAACATTCTCTTGACAACGTGAAAGCGGCGAAGGATTTGCAAGACAGAGTTAATAAAGCTACGATAAAGCAATAAGTTTTGACATGAAATGAAGATTATTTTTCAATTTTTGGAAATCAAAAAATGTTTTTTTTCTACATTTTTTGTGTGCAGAGAAATGTCAAAAAATACAAGGAATATGACTAATCATGTGTATTTTCTTCAAGAATTATCAAAACTAGAAAAAAGACCAAGATCCTGTATTCAGTTTTTACTAATTGCAATTCTCGATTCGTGAAGTTTAGCTTCAAAGTTTTCAGTTAGGAAATAAAAAAATAAAATTCACGTAAATATTTATTATTATTTGTCACGTGAATTATTCACTATTTTTGTGAATTATCATGTTTTCATATGATACTAATGTTTTGAAAATGATACAAATACTTTATAGCATAGCTAACCACCCGATATTTGTAGTTTTTTTTTTCCAAAAAACATTCTTCAATGCTGAAAATTGCGTATGGAGGTTTTTTGCGGCTTGAAATTAGCAAAAATATCGAAAAATTAACGAGTAACGGCTCTTCGATGTCGTCGGTGTATTTCTAATATCAATTCATATTAATCATAAATTTTCAGACAAGATCAAGTCAAACCTGCCAACACATCCTTGATAACCGACATCGATCTCATTAATACGACATCACTTAAATCTTTTTTATAATATTTATTTTTTTTTAAAATTTTCCTACTCGATTCAAAATGGGATATACTCTGTAAAATGACCCTAAAATCATATCTAAGGAACCAAAAAATCTAAGCTAACGAAACTTGGCAAATAAGTTAAGCACGTTACTGGTAACCTAGAAAAAATTATGAGCGCCCCCAATTTAGGGAGTGGCGCCTTAGGCGCTAAATAGAATAAATATAAAAAATAAAATCATATCTAAATGGAAAGTGTGAGAATGTATATAAATTGTGAGAACTGCTAAAAGATATACATTTTGGCTGAAAATCATCACTTCTCGGTCAATTCTGAAGATTTTCCAAATCTGATTTTAGCATCAGAATTAACATGAAATTCTGCACAAGAAGGTCTATTCGAAATTTGGATGTGAAATTTCATTAAAATTCTCTTTCTGGGAGAACACGAGAATGTATTTAAAAAAATAGAAAAATTTTCTTCATACATTTGGACACAAAATTGCCATTCGGTCATTTCTAAAGATTTTTCAAATCTGATTTCAGCATCAGCCTATGAGGAATTTAAACTACATATTCGTGATCAGGAGATGTTTTCCTACCACATTTTTAGATGTTCCATTTTCTTATTAGTACTTGCACAATGTGAAATGCAAAAAAAGGTTCATTTTTCGTTCAATAAATCCTAAAAATTTCACCCATACCGACTCGAAGCCTTCAACATTTTTGGCCGTGTCACATTCAATGCTTCTACTCTCAAATGATCTTGATATTTTTCCGCGATTCTGTCAGCTTTTTTTCCTCCAAATTGTTTATATAATTTGTGGTTCAATCCACAGAATGTGGATTGAATGAGAATTTTAAGAACAAAAAATAAGGTTTGAAGTTTCATAACGATTGTGAACAAAAAGTTCCATTTTTTTGAGAAAGAAAATTTATGTGTCCCAGACATTTTAATTTCATCTACGTTATGGTTGGGGGAAGATAGCTGAACAAAGGAGAGCGTTATATGCAAAAGTACAGTATGAAAATCTATTGAAATTGTTTGTTTCTATCAGGATGAAGGCAAGGTCAGGTAATATGCTAACAAGGGAACCTTCTCAGGTGACCATGGAGTTTTCAGACGAGACCTACGTCATTCGATAGGTTTTTTGGCGCTGATCAATGTCTCGTATTTTCTTTCTGCGTTTTGCGATTCTTAGTGCGTGAAAATCGGTCCCAAAGTTTTCATTAACAACATGAAAAACTTTCCAAAAAGGATCAGAAACATAGAAATGTAACCCTTTCTGTTGTGTTTTAAGGTAATTTTACATCGCGAACATCGCTATGCGATTTGTTTTGTCTGAAAATGAGAAATTTCACTATTTTCAGAGAAAAATACAAATTTTCAGTTACAGATGAACAATAAACATTTGACAAAATTAATAAAATATTAAATCACGCGTGAAATTTTTCATTCGTCTTTTTTTTTGAATTTTTTTGTTTCATAGTGATACTTTTGTTTTTTCAACTTGATCTTGAAATTTTACCAAAAAATAAATGTCATCATGTTTTTTCTCGTACTTGATTACCCTATAGAGAGATCAGTTCTCTCATAATTGCGTTTTTCATCAGTTTTTGAAGATCTCCCTCAAAACTTTGGAAGCGATTTTCGCGCATTAAGAATCTCGAAACGTAAAAACAAAATACAGGACGTTGATCAGCGTCAAAAAATCTATCGAATGACATAGGTCTCGTCTGAAAACTCCACGGTCACCTGAGAAGGTTCCCTTGTAAGACTTGGATGATTGAATGTTTTAAGTGCAAAACTTAATAAAAATTATTTTCTCGAAACTTTAAAGACTCAAGATCAACATTTTGAGGTGCTTATTTTCCTATATTGCTAAACTGGTGTTAAGTGGAATGTGTGGAGTGTCGTAGTCAAAGCGTGTTTGAAATTTATTTTGATTTTTAAAAATATTTTGTTGAAAGTTATTTTCATCAAGTTATCACTGATATGCTAAAAACAAAGTTGAGTAAAGTTGGAAAAAAAAAATTCAAATGAATATGTGAAAATCACTAAAATATTGCTAAATTGGTGGTAAATGGAATGTGTGGAGTGTCGTAGTCAGTTGTTTGGTGGGTGTTTGAAATTTTATAAAAATTATTTTCAGTATTTTGTTGAAAGTTTTGTTTTTTCATAAAGTAAGTGACCATATATGTATTCCGTTGAGAATTGAATTTTTAAAATTTTAGCAAGGCTTACGTATTACAGGAACTCGGATAGCAGAGTTCATGTAATAAAAAACCTGGCTCAATTGTAAAAAAAAAAGAGTGTACTACTAAACTAACGGTAAGTGGAATGTGTGGAGTGTCGTAGTCAATGGTGTTTGAAATTAACTTTGGTTTCATTTTTGGTGATGTATCGAATCTTCTCGGATGCCCCACTCGCTCCTCCCTCGCAAATTAGCCCACGCTTCATGCCCCAATTCATTTCCTGATTTGCCTAATCGAATGATCAACAGGAGCCCCTATAAAACACAACGTGCTTGCCCGTATTTTCATGCTTTCATCCTCTAGAAAGATGAAAGAACTACTATTAGCATTATTGCTATCCATCGGTCTCGAGGCCGCTCTACGAAGCAAAGATCCATCCACTTTTGAGCCATTCTTCTCCGAACTTATCAATACAGCTCCACCCACAACAACCAAACAATGGTACTCTGATATGATCAATGCAGTATTCGAGAAAAATAAGGAACTCCTATGGGAATTGCTTGGCAATGAATATTCTTCAACTTCAAGTCAAGGTACCGGCGAAGAATCAGAATATCTCAGAAACGACAAGAGTTATCGAAAAGCGGTCAATTACAAAATTGAAGATCTTGACATGATCTACAATTTTGTAATTGACCACTTTTTGATAACTCTTGTGGTTTTCGAGATACTAACTTTTTTGCCTGTATTACACATATCCTATATTACAGAGAAAATCCTCGATTATCTTCTAAATCATCATATTGAAAAAGTTGACAAGAATTTAGACATCGAAGACTTCTACGTGGAACTTGAATTTGATGACAGAGCGATTCTTCGCATCTCGGGTCGTAGTGATAACAATTTAGTGACGGTTCGACACATCACGTTGACCGATGCATCAACGACAACGACAACCACAACCTCGACCTTGGCTCCATCAACGACAACTCCGGTTCCAACGACAACAACTTTAATAACCGACAGGTTAACTGTTGGAACAATTGAACGTATCTTGAAGAAGGCTATTAGAGCTAAAAACAAATCGCCCATCTTACAACTTCTTGGAAACAAATATACCAGTTCTTTGACAGAAGGTTAGTTATCAGAGTTGGGCGGAATTCCGACTTCCGACTTCCGAATTCCGACTTTTTATGTTCAGTCCAATGATCGGATGTCGGCTCATCTAATAGTAAAAAAAACACTATTTTTCCATCGCAAAATCAGTTTTTCGCATTTTTTTTTCTCATTTTTTGTTTAGTTTATCTATTTTTTACATACAAAATTGTATTTTGGACGAAAAAATGAACACCAAAAGTACTTCCGACTTCCGACTTCCGAGTTCCGAAAAAATGAAATCTAATTCCGACTTCCGGAAAACCAATTTTAATTCCGACTTCCGACTTCCGAATTCCGACTTTTCAAAAAATGACTTCCGCCCACCTCTGTTAGTTATATTGAAGAAGCACACACAAAAAAAAAGAAAAGAAAGTCGCCCTATGTGGGGATCGAACCCACGAACTATTCAACCACAATTCAGAGCGTTACCACTTCGCCCTGTTGTCAGAAGAGAATGTCTTCTTACAGACCAAATCCTCGAAGTTCTTCTCAGCGATAATACCCATTTCAAGCGCAGTAAACAGAACACCGAAACCTTCGACATCATTTTCGATTGTGAAAATGAACAAACTCTCAAGATTCATGGCAAGAAGACGAGCTTCATGGCACGAAGATATCTAATTGTCACAAGCGTGTCACTTGAATAAAAGACGATCTGCAAAATGAAGAATGTTTAACATTTTTTTTTTCAAAATCAAAAGTTCAACTGTTCAGATTTTATGTGTCTGAAACACTGAAAATATTTCAATAAATACGGCGCAATTTTCTTCCGGGTTATGCATAGAACATGCGGCTCACAATCAGTGTGATTTTTATTTTCACAGTTTTGTTTCAATTTGTTGCTGGTAGAAATGACACGACGTTGAAAAATATGATGAAGATTTTTTAACGCTGACCAAGATCCTGTATTCAGTTTTTACTAATTGCAATTCTCGATTCGTGAAGTTTAGCTTCAAAGTTTTCAGTTAGGAAATAAAAAATAAAATTCACGTAAATATTTATTGTTATTTGTCACGTGAATTATTCACTATTTTTGTGAATTATCATGTTTTCATATGATACTAATGTTCTGAAAATGATACAAATACTTTATAGCATAGCTAACTACCCGATATTTGTAGTTTTTTTTTCCAAAAAACATTCTTCAAGGCTGAAAATTGCGTATGGAGGTTTTTTGCGGTTTGAAATTAGCAAAAATATCGAAGAATTAACGAGTAACGCTGTAAAAATACACGATGACACCAAAAATGAGACTTTTTCATGTGAAAGAGCGTATTCGAAATAGTAGATATGAATTTACGCGAGAAAATTCGCCCCCATGAGGAGTCGAACTCGCAGACCGGCGATTTCGCGTGCGGTCTACAGCATTGATTGTGTGTGAGCGGCGTTCGCGTCCGATCTGGCAGATGGAGCAACGTCGAGGTCGGTTAGTCGAGGGTTCGATCCCGGGTGCGAAACTTTCTCGAAAATTTTTTATTTTGGGTCACATTTTGAACTTTGGTGTTTCCTAAAGTTCAATACTGATGATTTGAGGTGGAAAACCACGAACTAACAGGAAGTTTTGGGAAAAATTCACTAAAATCAATTTCCTGGTTGATCTGACACATTAAACTTTTGATGTTGAGTTGAAGACTTCCTGAAAAATCGTATAAATAGATCGTAAAATACGAAAATTTCGTTATTATTTTCTTCCTTTTATTTTCATTGGCATTTGGTGTAAGAAGAAAGAACTTGATGGCTATGCAATGACTTGGTTGCCACTGGAAAATGTCAGTGGCCAAAAAAATATCATTTTTCGAATTTCCTAATTTTTGTGAAAAATAGATAAAGAATTCTGAAATTTACTGTTTCAAAAAGTTAATAATAAAACATTTGAATTATAAGTTTTCGATCTCATGTGGGTTCCGTCACATCTTACAACAAAAAAGCAGAAAATTGAAAATTCAAATTATTTCAAAAAAATTTTGTCATGAAAAAATATAACTAGCCAATAAGGGATAGATGCACCTCATTTCTCTCTGAAAACCGAACAAAATTTGATTTTTTATCTAAAAATTCAATAAAACTGTATTTTTTTATTTTTGAAGTCCATATTTTTAGGAATTTCCAAATTTTTATGAAAAATAGGTAAAGAATTCTGAAATTTACTGTTTCAAAAAATTAATGAATAAAATTTTCAATTATGACTTTTGACCAATATGGTTTATATAAAAATAAATTTTAAATTTCAAATGTTTGGAATCTCCACATTTTTATGGAAAACAGGTGAAGAATTCTAAAACTTACTGTTTCAAAAAATGGATAATATGTTAGATTTTCCTTTTTAGTTTAAGAAAAACTAAATTTAAAATTTCTAATTTTTCTCAACTTTGGCAGCTAAATTTCAAAAACTTTTTCGTCAAAACACATAAATAAATGAAAATATTTTATTCCAACATTAATCGATAAATTACTTTCCCTTTCCGTCCAAACTAGAATCTGGAAGACCGTTGTTGTTATGATCAACACCACCTTGAGCAATTGCACCATTCAAACTGGCTGAAAATCAAAGATTCTCTGAAATTTCTCAGAATTCTGAAAACGTACCGAGCAAGAGAACGAAGATGGCAAAGATTGAGGTCGAGAAGAACAACATTGTTTTTTTCAATGATATTTTCGAGGTTTCAGAGAACTGGATTATAAAGAAGACTATTTCTCATAGACAGTGATAAATACTTTCTCATATTTGATAGGTCTAGCCAAAAATGTTGGGATGTTTGATTTCTTGGTGATTTTCAAGAAAAATCAAAATTTCAACAGAAATTGGGATAGTAGATGCTCAAAAACTCTGGCTCAATTCACAAATAAAAAAAAGTGAAAATAAACATGTGAAAATCACGAAAAATAGATCTACTGCTAAACTGGCGGTTAGTGGAATTTGTATTGTTGTAGTCAGTGGATGTTTGAAATTAATTTTGTTTTTATTTTGGTTTTTTTGAAAGTTATTTTTCTATAAAGTTATCAAAGCAGCAAACTGAAAAAAAAACTATTTAAAAAATACATGAAAATCATTCTCAAACTGTGACACATACGGAAAATAACAAAAAACAAATATTCAGCTAAACTGGTGGTAAGTGAATGTGTGGAGTGTCGTACGTAGTCAGATTTTTGATGAGTTTTTCACCGCTAGTTGTGGCTATGGTTAAATTAAACAACTTATCAAAAAAGTGAAAACAAATATTCTCTGAAAACCAAAAATTCACAATAAATAAAATTTACTGCTAAACTGGTGGTAAGTGGAGTGGAGTGTCGTAATTAGTTAGAGGTTGGTTGATAGGTGTATCAAAAATTTATTTGTTGAACTATTGATTTTTTGATGATTTTTTGAATTTTCTCGGGTGCCTTATCTGCTCCTCCCCCGCAAATCAGCCCACGCTTCTCGCCCCCCAATCGATTCCCTAATTTGCCTAATCGAATGATCAACAAGAGCCCCTATAAAACGCAACGTCTTTGTCGATATTTTCATTCTATCATCTTTTCCCCTTGTGATGAAAAAACTACTATTAGCACTATTGCTATCCATCGGTCTTGTGGTAAGTCCCTGAAAAAAACCGACTCTAAAGACGATTTTTTTTTCAGAACGCCGTTGGTGTCATCGATCGATTGGAGGCAGCACTGAAAAGCGAAAATCGAGCCACTCTTGAACCCTTCTTCTCCGAATCTTTCACCTTTGAAACATCCTATGATCACGATGGAGACGCGAATGAAGCAATCGACTGGATATTGAACAGAACCATTCATGGACCATTCGAATCACTGATCATGTCGGAGAACGAGAACAGCTATGAGGTGGATGCAAAGTTCTATGACACTGATATCCAACTTCTTCTTTCGCTGAACAAAACAACCGAATTGATCTATGTTGGATCATTCCAAACACACGTAGAAGTAGTGGAAGGGTTGACTACAACAACTTCAGCGACGATGACAACAACCTTGGCTCCAGTGATCACCCCCCAACAATGGTACCTCGAATTGCTCCAAGCTTTGAGACAGAAGAGCAAGGAAGCATTATCAAGCCTTATCGGGAGCACATATTTTTCTCATATGACACGTGAAAGAATTCTGTCGATCCTTCTCAAAGACTACGAGACCATCAAGTTGATAAAGAGAAATGAGACAGATTTCTATGTTCGAATCACATATGTCAATGAGGTCAATACATTCTTCATCTTGGCCAATTATGATGATCAAAATGGTGTGAGCATTCGGCAGATTCAATTTGTCAATACAGCTGCAACCAAAACAACCACAACATCGACCTTGGCTCCAGTGATCACCCCACAACAATGGTACCTTGAATTGCTCCAAGCTATGAGACAACAGAACAAGGATCGTATCTTGGAACTTCTCGGCAATGATTACTCATCAACTTTGAGCCAGGAGCAAATCCTCAATTATCTTCTGAATGGCTTCGAAAGCGCGCGCAAGAAATTCCACGGCTCTCTCTTCGAAGTTGAATTCGACTTCAATGACAAGAAAACTCTGCGCATCACTGGTAGCCGTGTTGAACAGCAAAGAGTAGAAGCTGCAACAATTGAATTGATCGACAAGGCAACTACCACGACTCTGGCTCCAACGACAACAACAGCTCTTAGACCAATAACAACTATTGACTTTTTTTTCTACAAGTTGAAGAATGCTGTTCAATCTAAAGACAAATCGCTCATCTTACAACTTCTTGGAAACAAATATCTCACTTTTTTGACAGAAGGTTAGTTAGGGGAACACAAAAAAAAATAAAATCGCCCTCAATGGGGGTCGATCTCATGACCTTTCTAATCATAGTCCAAAGCTTTACCACTTCGCCTCTCTTGTGCATTTCTGCGTCATACTTGATATGTGTGCACAGTTTTCTAAATTTTCGTGTTTCTCAAAAAATAGGGATATTTTCAAATGATTTCATATTAATTAGAAGAAAAAAAAAAGAATCAAGAACTATTGGAGAAAAAAAGAAAGAAAAAGAAAATCGCCTTATATGGGGGTTCGAACCCACGACCTATCCAACCATACCATTCATTCCAGAGCGAATTCTCAACATTCTTCTCAGCGAGAATGGCCAACTGAAACTCACAAAACTCACTATGAAAAACTTCGAGATTGTCTTCGACTCTGAAAATCAGCTAAATCTCCGAATTCTTGGCAAGAAATCGAAGACTATAATTGTCACCTACATCGGGCTAGTCGGCCGACCATCAACCACGACAACTCCGGCTCCAGTCACAACACCAGTGGAGTTCTACAACGCCTTGGCCGAGGCGATTCGTGAGCAAGATAAGGCGCGTGTCAAGGAGCTTCTTGGCACAACATACATATCTATTTTGACAGAAGGTGAGTTGTCATACTGTACTGCAGGGTTCCTATTCATGATCTGTCTCAATTACAGAACAAATCATTGATAAGCTCCTGTCCAAAAGCCACCTTCTGGGCTGGATTCAGCAACTCAACAGTGACGCCTTTGATGTGATCTTTGAATATGATAATGATCAAACTCTTCGGATTCATTGTAATATTCATTCCTATCATGTGAGGGTCAGATTGATCAGATTGATCAACAACAAGCCGTCAACGACTACAATAGTTCCAACAACGACTTCAGTTTATTCGGTGTCAACACCCGAAAAATTCCACACCGAGTTGGTCTACGCCATTCGAAGACACAACAGGACGCGTGTTTTGGCACTTCTTGGCAATCAATACAAATCTGAATTGAGTGAAGGTTAGTGAAGCGTTACGGTCGCGTCGCGGTTATCTAGGGCACCATGAGACACACAAAACATAGCAGAGAGATAGAGAGATAGAGAGATAGAGAGATAGAGAGATAGAGAGATAGAGAGATAGAGAGATAGAGAGATAGAGAGATAGAGAGATAGAGAGATAGAGAGATAGAGAGATAGAGAGA